>APFE030050982.1:1009-69590 GCA_000404065.3 Pinus taeda
TGACATGGATCACTCAAACTAGCCGTTGGGATTTTTTCCTTTAAATAGGGTGCTAGGGGTCATTTGAGACATATTGGACTTGAGTCTTGTGCTGAAGAAGCTCTCTCTTGTAAACTTTTTCTGGTGCTAATAAAGAAGACTTTGGGGTCAAAAGCTTGCTGGTGTTACTCTCTTAAAGTGCTGTGAGCAAATTTTATTTCTGCATATTTTAATTTTCAGCCGTTAATGACAGCTTAATGAAGAGTATTGTTGAGCATAGGTATCTTGTTCACATGCTAGGGTTTGAGTAGTATTAGGGTTTCTGATGTAATGGCCGGTATCTCCAGTGTGTTTGAGATCTAGTACTGCTTTTTCTCTCTTATTTGACAGTTGAAGTGAGCTGTGCAGGAAACCCTTGAAGATCAGTGGGTGTTAGGGGAAGTTCTAGGCTGAACAAACCAACTCCCATAAGCACTTTTTGCAGAGCCCAGCTGGTTTTGATCCTAGGTTAATTATTTAGTCTTTTAATTTTCTGAATTGCATGAGAGATTTTCCTAAAGCATTTCATTAGCTATCTGAAGTTTTCTTAAAATTTTTCAATAATCATTGACAAATCTGGCTTTATAGAGCTGTAAATTTAGGAATTTTGGATCGACTTGTAGGGTTTCATCTTTTTTTGCATATATCTTCCGGGTTTTTCCATGTGCAGGTTGTAGGACTAGTAATTGGTTCAGGGGTTTCTGGTTGCTGATCTGTGAACTTATTAGCGAAGCTGTGCTTCTCTCTGCTATCCGCAAATATCACTGTTTCCTTTACGGTTTCACTTGCCAATCAAGCCAGCAAAAAACCGCCTTCGAACAACGTTTCACCTGCAAAATACGTTGAAATTGAATCGAAATTCTGATTGGCATATTTCTCAGCATATATATGTTTCATCTGCTGTTGTAGCTGCTATATCCGTGCCAACCTGCAAAAGGCAATACCATTTTGAGTTTGAAAACTTTCGTGGGTATCAGCCTCTTTGCTGTGTCCTCTCTGCAAACCCACATGAGCCCCTTCACAACCCTCACGTGGTTTATCCTCTGGCCAGCATTTGCCCTCAGTCCTTTTGTCCATCGCACGCCAACTTGCAAAAGACACAGCCAAAACAAAACGCAGAGTTTGCCATCAGCTAGAAGCCGTTCCTGCACTGGAAAGTTCGTGGACATTAACTGATCAGTGAGATCTTACGAGCAGGGTTACGGGTCGTTCTGGTGGGCGTCAGGTAAGTTTTTCTGGTTTCCATCCTAAACGCAGTTCGAAATACTTGCATTCGATTTTTGTTAGCGCAGGTATGTTTCAGTTTTAAAATCCGAAATCGTTTTGATCAGTTACGTAACATATGCGTCAATCCATTCAGCCTTTGTCGTTTTCATTTGGCATAGGTTTAGTTTTAATTTGAAAATCGATCTTTGTGTAGTTTATGCGTATGCGTTATTTTAGGTTTAGCGTTTAGTTAGATCTCATTTGGTCTTATTACGTTTGTTTTTGTTTTGTTATATTTTAGTTTTATTTTAATATATGTTAGGGTTTAGCATTATTTTATTTTATTTTGATTTTAAAAATTAAAAAATTCACAAAAAAGGCCTCTTAGGGTTTTTAGATATTAATTTTTTTTTTTGGTTTTAGTATAGATTTAAAATAGATATTTTAATTTTGTTTTTAAAAAAAAATAAAAATAAAAAAATATATATAAAAAATAAAAAATCATAAAATATATTTCTTTAGATTAGATTTTGAATCTTGTTCTAGTTCAGATTTTTAGCTTAAAATTTTTATTTTTGTTAGAAAAGCATGAAAAATTAACATCGTGGAAATATTTTGCCTGTCAAAGTCTAAGCCTGGAAAATTCTATCACGTTCTATTTTGCTTGATGAGATTAAAGTTTTGATGTGGGATGAATATTTATTTTTTACGAAATTTAGCATGCTTGAAATATGATATCTGGTTAATGTTCGAATTCGCGCTGTTCTATCTTTCAAAGCTATTTGCCAGATCGTTGTTAAAAGCATTGTGAATTTACAGATATCCTGCATTTTTCAAAGTTATTTGATGTTAAATGATTGCTGTGCACAGTTTACATTTCTGCAACATCTGTTAAGTGATCGTTTTGACACCAAACCCATAAGGCACTGGTCCATTAAATTAAACAAATCTACTTAGTGCTTTTCTCTTTCGTGTCTCCCAAACCAACTGGTTTGCAGTTGGTTGTCCTTTTCCTTTCAGGGTCTACCCCCCTTAGCCGTGGGAGACAGGCTTAAACAGAGAGATCGGGGATCAGAGTGACAGCCCTCGGTCTGAGCGTTGTCGTGACAATCTGTGCGACAACAAATCCATGAATGTTTTGTCCCAATTCTCGATGGGTGCCAAAACCCCATACTTGGGTTCCAAGCCCACAAGTTGCCCTTGTGGTGCTTTGTCCTCCAAACCCTGAACCCTAGGGCTTGGAGTAACTCCCAAGCTACAGAAATCAACACTCCCTCTTAGCGAGGGAGGTACTTCCAAGACTAGGAAGTATCTCGTCATCATCATCACTGCTCGCAACACTTGCCCAACTCTTAGCACTCACAATCACAACAATCCCTGTATAGTGAACTACGCCCTTCTCGGAAGTGTCGCTGCCCCTACTGGAAGCAACCTGCATCTTCTTCTTATCCTGTAACGTCTTGCACTCTTTCCATGATTCCTTCTTGGCAGTTGTAGGAGCACCCTTGCTCACCACTGACCACGCGCTCTTCTTGGGTTGCAGAGTCTCCCTCTAAATTTGCAAGCTCCCTCTCGAACTAGACTCCCTCTAAGTCTCTGGAACCTGGACCTTCTCGGAAAGTGTACCTTCTTCTTGGGAACTTGTACCTTCTCCTCTGAAGACTACATCTGCACTTGCTTCTCTGGAACTTGCAATTGCCCCACCTGCTTATTTCCATGATCCACATGCTTGCCCGTCAACTTATAGAGACCATGCTCTCTAACTTCAAGTACAATCCCATTGGACTTAGAGCCTTTGAGCCTGAGTCTTGCCTTCCCATCCTGGAACAAAACCTCAAACCCCTTCTTCTCCATCATTGAGGCAAAGAGCACATTATATCTGAGTCCTGGTACAAACAGTGCACCCTGGATCCGCATCATACGTCGTGCCTCCATTCTGAATGTCACAACACCCGATCCTTGGATCTCCAACTGATTCTTGTCGCCCAATACCATGCGCAACTTCGAGTCCTATCTAGATAGAGTCTCAAAAATATCTTGTGACCCTATCATATGCTTCGTTGCACCACTGTCCACGTACCATCCATCCTCTTTGATAGTACTTTGCGAGAAATGAGAAATCATAGCAAAATCCTCCTCTTTGTCTTCCAATCTTCTAGCGAGCTCATCCATCTCTGCTTTATTGGAAATAATGGCGGCCTCCTTCCCTTTTCTTTTCTCATCATCTCCCTTCTTCTTCTTCGGACATCTTGACGAAAAATGACCCATTTTGCCACATTTGAAACACTTGACTTTACTCAAGTCCTTCTTTTGCTTACCCTTCATTCGTGATGCAAGCTCCAGGTCATCATCTGAAACGTTATGCTTCGGCTGAAGATCCTCATCTCGCAACTCTTCCAAAATGAAGTCATCCCACAGCCTATGCTAGTCCGACAACTTCTCCCTAGCAATGATTCCTTTGATGAAGGGCTTCCATTCCTAGGTGAACCCTTTCAAGGCAATCGTTACCGTATCTCCATCTGAGATAGTCACACCGATTGAAGCAAGCTCATCTTTGACCTGAGACAATCTCGTTAGAGACGAGGTCACGCTTTCACCCTTTAACATATTGGTGAACTTCAACTC
Source organism: Pinus taeda (assembly GCA_000404065.3). Taxonomy (NCBI): domain Eukaryota; kingdom Viridiplantae; phylum Streptophyta; class Pinopsida; order Pinales; family Pinaceae; genus Pinus; species Pinus taeda. The sequence goes on from APFE030050982.1 coordinate 4,859, forward strand.
ATCCTGCAATACCAATACTCGGTTCTCGTTCTTATTCTGGAACAAATTTTGAAGAGACACCCACATCTCATGTGCGGTGTTCTTCCCGGACAAATGAGGTATTAGGGCATCCCTCACACCATCTAGGATGATTAGTCTCACCTTCGCGTCCAAATCTTCCCATATTTCCAGCTCCTTTGGGTTGGTGGCTTCTTGATCTCTTTCTCAGCCAAATCCCAAATCTTGTTGACTTGTAAGATCAACTTGATCCGGACTATAGTTGGACAACCCATCCAATCTGTCCTCATATTGGATACTTGCCTGCAACTTCAACATTATAGTGAAACCTTCACTCACAATGTGACCAACTCCCTCTCACGCTGTACTTTGCTGCGCACAACTTTGATTTACTCACTTCCAAAGTAGGTCAGACACGCTTTGATACCATGTCAAATTTCCACGACCTTGGGTCTACGTTAGAGTCTTAAAATCACTGAGGCTACCAAACCAAGAATCTCAACCATAAACTACTTTGCGCAATGGAAATATAAAGCAGTAAATCACATATGCACAATATACACAGTTGTAAACAAAATTGAACAATAATGTACAATCACCAATCTTCGTTATATTAATCCAAATCTGATAAATACAATAGTCTATGGTTACAAGATACAATGAAAAGCTTGGCAGCAACACTTCTATGTTGTATCTTGTCCTCCCGGTTCGTCGCACCCATACTGCTCACTAGTATTGCCTTAGTCCATCAAGGCATCTACATATCGAGACTTCAAGAGGGTTGCCTTCTATCACTACTGCAAGTCATGTTTGCTACAATGATCACAGGCTCACCAACTGCTCTCTGGGTTGGCCAATTTCCGAGCTCCAATCTGCCAGGCTAGCAACAACTTTAGTGCATCAAAGTGTTGCACTTTGGCACCATCCTTCACCCAACCTTTAGCTGCTCTTCGTCCTTCAAGATAGCTCGTCTAGGGCTACTTTGGGTAGCCAACTTGCTGCCCTCCAACCAGTTCTATGACACCCAATACTTCATTGTGAGATCTGCTCCGAGAAGAGGTTCTCAATCACCAAGATAAGCCTCTCAATTTGCTCCCACGAGCTACAACTATAATCGATCCAAACACTGGTCAAAACCATGACCCAACACAAGGCACAAACTGCTGCTCCAAGTCTGTTTTGCTGTTGTTGTGATAGTGACTGGTTAGGGCATCATAGGTACACTGCAACAACCCTAAACAAGCACCCAAACAAACCTTAATTTCTGTGGCCTAGGCAAGGAAGGCTTCTCTCCACTCGTGCTGCTGTTCTGGGCACTTTACAGCCCCAAACACTTCCATGTTGTCCCTGTTTTGAAGTGGTTAGGCTTGCGGCCTACCATAGTCCTTGCTGTCACCTACAACCCTCCCCAAAACAGAGTTCCTTACCTCGTTTGTTGCCTAACAGACTTGCCTCTGACCCACATTTAGCCCTGAACACACTCGACCTTCTTGCAATAGCAACCAACCCTCAAAATAGATCTTAGAAGGCTCCACGCTGCCTTCTTTTCCTCGCTCTAGTTGCCTCCTTTCTGCGTCCAAAACATAAGCTAATCTGCACCCTTATTCGAGTTCCTTAGCTCTCCAACGCTGCCTTTATGTTCTGCTTATTGGATGCCTTTATCACCCTCATATCACCTTCTATATATACCATAAAGAAGGGCTCAACGTCATATTTGAAGTGACACATCCATTGGCTCTCAAGTCGGCCTACTTGACAACCAATAATTACTAGTCAACTTTAAAATTTCATATCTCTCTAATGACAACTCAGATTCAGACGATTTTCATTGCATTGGAATCGTCTTACCAAGCACTATCATCCTCATTCATCACATGTCGTAAATCCAGCAATGTTTTGTCCCAAATCTTGATGGGTGCCAAAACATCATACTTGGATTCCAAGCCCACAAGCTGCCCTTGTGGCGCTTTGTCCTCCAAACCTTGAACCCTAGGGCTTGGAGTACCTTCCAAGCTACACAAATCAACAAGAATCCCATATCACTGAAGATGTGGAAGAAGCTAAAAATAAGAAATCAAAGGAGGAAGTAAAAGATCTCTACTATGATTGAGATAATCTTGTCCACCGAGTTCTTTGGAGTTCTTGTAAAATATAGCTATCATGGTAGGAAGCATTAGAAGCATGATAGGATGTATCATTTTAGGAAATCGCATCATAAGAGCATACAAATGAAGCAAAAGCTGATGACATCATCAACAAAATCTTGAAAGATAGGTGAAGTAGAAGTCTATGGCAGTCATCATTAGAAGGAAGTAGCTCTTGGTGAACTCGTTAGAAGCATAAGTAGTACTTATGGGTAGAAAAAAGTCATCTAGTATAGAACTTATCATACATCATTGGAAAGGAGCATTTGTAGGATGAGGATAATCAAGATCCTCTGTTGGAATCTTCATTAGAAGATTCATCTCTTGAAAGAAGCAAGTGTCTTTCTAAGAATTCCACCTTCGATGGGATTCACTGTTTGAAAGAATGATGGTATGATAACAAAGAAATGTAGCATGTTGAGATGGGTGGAATACTTTCAATCAAGGAAAAGAAGTTGTTGAAGGAAGTCTAGATGACCAAAAGAAGTCAAGAGGTATGTATGCATATGTTTGTTAAATTAAGTTATGTCATCATATAGTTGCAGATAGCAGGGATATATACTCTACCTCATGAGAATGATCAAAGGAAAGGGTTCTCTTCTGTTGGAAAGATGCATGAAAGCATGGTTCACATATTGACTAGATAAAATCAACATAATATGTCCTCATATGGAATATAGGTGGTTGACAAAGATGAAGGAACTATGTACGAAAGTTCCTAGGGAGCAATATGTGAAGAAAGAAAGGAGAGATCGTGAAAGATGCAACGATGAACGCAAGGAAATCAACATCCTATGACTAGGAGAATTGACCATGACATCTCCATAAAAAAGGTATGAAGACTCTGAAGTCTAGAAAGAAAGGAGAGCCTTGACATTTAATATTTTGGAGATCTGTCAATATGTATGCTGGATGTTGATGTTGCTACAAGTAGATGTCAAGATGAAGGGCCATCACAAAAGGTAACTTTGATTTGCTATTCTTTTTTATTTTTGAACGACATCTGGATGGGTTAATACAGGGCTACTGAAAGAGAGTTGTGGATGTCACCTACAACTAACACTCATGTGGTTGGATGAAAGATCCTAAAGGAAACATGACTTGAAAGAAGTATTTGTATGAAGAAAAGCTAGATGTGGATTAGAAGACCACTTTCCAATGAAGAAAAGGATGACATGACCGACATTGTTCATGAAGGAGGTGATGGATGGCCGATGCCCTACAAAGAAGTCCCAAAAGATGAAGGCTCTATAATGATAAAATTGAAATTCATGACATTGTAAGCAAGAGCTCTTCGAGCAACTGAAGGTACCATGTCTTGTAGCAAAGAGCTGCTACTGGAAATCAAGTCCCTGATTAAGAGGGAGCTCGGAGAAGTCCCTAATTTAGTAATTAGGAGGGAGCTTGGGTACATTCCTTTTATAGGAATGGGTATATCCTCCCTAGTTGAGAGGGAGAGATAAACACATCATTCTTGTCTTCACTTGGGAAGAAAGAATGGAGGATTGGGTAAGCATCTGACATCCGATACTCTTTGAGGACGTGGTAGGGTATCCAAGATAAGAGTGGTCGTAGAGGACCGATATTCTTTGAGGACTGGAAATCCAAGATAGGAATACTCCTATAAGGACATACCCAGTGAACACTCGAGTGGGGTATGTTCCTTGAGAGCCAGTGATGATGGTGCCTATAAATCATTGGTCTCACCAACATTGTGGTCTGATCTTGTGGAGAGATAGAGATGTTAGTCAAGGCCTTGCTATGTGACAATGCTGGTTGATACGATGCTATGCAGATGGGTTACCAATCTGACTCTTCTTATGAGAATTCTTCAGATTGAGAATGTCCAAGTACCTTATGTGGATTATGAATACCTCCCTAGTTAAGAGGGAGTGTTGAAATATGTAACTAGGTTCGGTTTTCATAATGACGTGTAATCAAGATTTTCATGTATTTGATGTAATGAGAAAAATAAATGTATTATTGTTGTTCTTGAGACACGGGTTTCATGCTCAAGGAAATTTATTTTTTGGTCTAGCTCCCATAGTGAACTCCTAGGACTTGTCATTGAGTCTACAAAGTCATTGTCATGTATGAATGACACATTTGGGCATGTTACATATTGTAAGAAAAATTATTTGAGTCAAAGAAAGAGTCCAAAAGACCCCCCAAGACCTTGTTAATGTGCTACAAACAAGTCGACCTATCAAAAGGACATGTCGGCCTAGGAAGGATGTCAAGTCAACCTAAAAGCATGGGAGAGGAGCCTATATATAAGATGACTTGGCCTCACTCAAAACACCATCGATCAAGTATTGAAGTCAAGGAAAGAAGTGCGAATAAGAAGGAATAAGAAGCCTCTTAGATAGCGAACAAAAGGAGAAAGAAGACCGAGAAGTTTGGATCTGTTTTGGGCTAAAATATCTCACATGTGCAAGGAGAATTAGGGCTCTCACTGCTGCAGGAAGACCGAATCTAGAGGTCGGAACTTGGGTGGCAAAGGGATCATTTTGAAGGCCGAGTCGTTGAAGAAGAGGTATGTCACCAAGCGAAGAAGAAAGGAGGACTATTTCTCCATGTCCTTGCTCACACGTGCGGCCTAGGATTTCTACAGTTAGGTCGTATTGTAGTTAAGAAATTGCAAGTCCCAAAAGGAGGTCGAAGGAGAAGCTACTGCTATTGAAAAGGTAGTTTGATTGAGGTTGACTTTGTGAAAGAAAAACTCATCAAGGAAAGGCATTGACTTGGTCTTGGTGGGATTGTGGTCAAGGTCTAGGTCTTGGAATTTGTCAATTGAAGATTCTATAAGAAGAAGAATTCTTGTGGGTTTTCCTCTCAAAGTTGGAGAGGCTTTGGCCTTGGTTGATTGCCTATATCTTGTGTCCTTTGTCTTATTGTTCTTTATGGTTTGATAGCTGTTTGATGAGGGAAAAAACTAATAATAATAAGTGAAAGAAGAAGCTAACTAAACAAAGTAAAAATACATCACAAACAATTATCAAAGGAAAAGGAATCATCTACACTTGCTGCCCCTAGATTTCTCAACAAGTACAAGGCCTTCATAGCATGATAGAAGGGTCCTCTGCAATAAATAAACAACATATGAAAAATATTGCAAACATAAAGTTGCACATGGACTAGGAGCAACACCTCCAATCTTCTGTAAAGCTTGACAAAATGATGTATAATGTAGCCCAAGGGGTGAGCTCCCAATCTCCAAATTCCCAACGACCATCAAATGTAGAGAAAGCTCCTCTTTATAGGAGTTTGTACTCTCTTAGATTAAAAAAATTATTCTTCTCTAGCTAACTCCATGACAAGTCAAACAAATAATATAAAAATGGAGTAGTTAGATCCCTTCTCAATTAATGGTTAACCATGTCAACATATGTGGACAATAACCTCTCTAAGAAAGCTTTCCCTCATAAAAAAATAGGAATAAAAGTACATCACACATCTCGAAGAGGGGGTATGCTACCAATATAGGCATAATAACCAAGTCAAGTTGTTATAGGTCCACATAGACAATGTTCTCCAAAATGCATGCATGCAAAGTAAAAAAAAATATGTTTAAAATGGGATAATGTGCTCCCAGTTCTACCTAAAAGAGTTCATCAAGTGTGCCCTCCAAGATGCGTGTGTGAGAAAATATTGTGCACACAACATCAATTAGTGCCTCCTATTTGTACCCCTCTTGGACAGTGGAAAGAAAGGCCTCAGGGAAGGCCACATTGGACTAGGAGTAAGGGATGACCACCAAGGTGTGTTGGAATTTCCAAGCACCCTAGGTCAAGTCTATGCCCTAGCTAGGAACAAAAACACACTAGAGATGCCCAACAATAAACAACTTTGCACAACGGAAAATAACAACAAAGAGATGAATAACAATATACAATATTTTATGGCCCAAAAAATGTTTCTTATTTGTCCATTGACAAGAAAATCTCATGGCTCTTCTACCAGCGATCATGGCCCTTTATATACCCAGTACAATGGAAATATATACAACGAGTCTTTCGACCAATAATTGAGGGTTGAGGCCAATATTTTTAGGTCCTCATTTGCGCACATACAAATACACTCAACTCTCCTTTGCTTATAAAATCACAACCAACAAGATACTTACTCACTTGGGCTGGTTCCTTTAGCCCACAAACTCTAGTACCACTTGCTGTCCTCGCTGTAGCCTTCTTCCTCTTCTGCTACAGTCTTCTTTGTCCACATGGTCAATTACTTTAGACCATTGTCCAACTGCTCTTCTTTCTCTTCAGCCCTCAACCACCATAACATACCTCCTTTTGCCCTTGACCTTGACTTATAGTTCTTCTGCCCTCCTTTTCTAAGCTTGGCAGACCTCGACTAGGTTTGTTCCTTGCTTATATAAGCTATAAGCTGTGGTTGGCCTTAACTAGACTCCTTAAGCCCTCCGAGCAACTCCTAGTTTTGCAACCTTGACTCCCTTTACATAGGGTGTTGCTATATCAAACCTCAAACAAACTTGGCCAACCTCCTTGCCCTCGACTGCTCTACAAAACACAAAATAGATATTCAACCCTCTTGAACAGACCCTCGTCCCTCTCTAAGTAAACCCTCAACCCTCTTTTACTCGCTGCGACCTCCTCCTAGTTGTACTCATGGCCACCTATAACACTTGGATCAAACCTCGGTCAGGCCTAACCAGGCCTCATCCTCTTCTGCTCCCACTCGACTAGGGTTCTTGGAATTTCACAGATTTGCGGCTAGATCTCCTCAGCGCTACTCCACAAATCAACGAATCTCTTTCCTAGCCGTCTCGCCCTCCTTCCATAGAAAGAACTCCTTGACTCGGCTCCTCTAGGGTTGTCTTCACACAAATGAAGTCCTTCTCACTTGTGTCTAAGCCTCTCCTTTGGCTTCCAATATATAGTTGTCCATAGGTTACTTAGGGAACCCCTTGGTCCATTAAGGTGTTGCCCACTCAACGACTTAACAATTAATTTGAATATAAAATTCATTAGCTTGGGTTGCAAGCCCACTCCTTTGGGTCAAAACCCCAAACCTTGGGTACTTTGCCCATGAGCTCTTTTTTTTGTGGGTTTTCTCCACTGTAACGAACAAGGTTCGTATACGCAACAGAGTAATCTTCAAAATACTTCAAAGATAAGAACATCTATTATAGGACAAGTAATTGTATATTGTATAAAAGAATTTATGAGATGATTACAATGAGGGTGAGGCCTGCTTATATACCCTAGGAAGGTACCTCTTCACCAACAGTGATGTCCTTAGGGACATACCTTTTCATTAACTAGTTACTAATTAATCATTATTTATTATTATTATTGTTGTTTTACATTATTTATATTATTTTAATATTTTTTTATTCATAACATTGCCTTCCTCTTCAAAAAGCTTTGCCCTCAAAGCTTACTGATGAAAGGGCTTGATCTCTCTTCCTGTTTCGAATATCTTCTCGTCTCAGAACTTTCATCTTCGTTGACACCAGTCGATATGATGCTTTGGGTGATAAACAAAATTGTCGGACTAAGAATGGATTTGACCATCCTAAATCAATCTTCTGTGGAACTTTCTGATGACTAGAAATTTGTAATGAATTATTATCATAGGACTGAATTCTGCAAACCTCGATATTCCTTGGAACATAAATTTGTTGCTTTCGTTCTGAATGGTTCAAATATGTAGACCAAAATAGTTGTCTACTCTTGTGATTTGGATGTCGATAAGGAGTTCTTGCGGTTTGATCTCGCCCTATTTTGTTGGTGGTGATTTCTTGATTTGTTGTGGGTATCTGATTTCCTTCAGGTTCATAAACTGCTTGATTATTTGAGAGATCTTCACTTGAAATTTTTGTTGTTTGGACTGCAACTTCTAAGTATGTCTTCACTTCAACTGATTTATCCTCTTCTTGAGTTGTGATATTGGTGGGCTTGTTTATGATTCCTTAGAAGTAAAAGCTCTTCGCTTTCTGGATTGTTGATTTTATTCTTATTGTCTTTCTTATCTTTTAAACTTTTGATTTGTTCTACTAATGTTTGATTAAGTTTCTTTAAACGTAATATTTCCTCTTCTTTTTCTGATAAGCGCTTCTTTAATTCCTTCTTTGTGGCCTTAGCTTTCTTGACTTGTTCAAGTAATCTTTCATTGTGATCTCTGAGGTGCGAAATTTCTGTGTCTTTACTAGAGATGACTTCTTCAAACTCTTTCTGCGTCTTTGGTATAATTTTTTTATTATCTTGAAACATTAATTTCTAAATATCCTTAAAATCTTCTGATGAAGGCATTATCGGTTCTGACTTCATTGTCATGTCCTGGAAGGTGATCATCTTCTTATAAGGAAACATCAACTTTTTTTCTCTAAGTTTAACATGAATGTACCCAATTCTTTTAACCAAGGTTGACCAAAAATGATGTCAATTTTTGGGTTAAACATTGTTACGACAGGTATTTGAGAGATGTATTCATAATGGTCAATTGGTACTTGTAAATCATTAATTTCATCTTCTTTGTCACCAAAAATATTTTTCCTTTCTCCTATGCTTGACTTTGGAATTAATAGTTGATTCGCCAAATTAACATTGACGTAATTTTCCACTACATTTGTGCTGATAGCAATATTAATCTCCTTCCCTTGAGTATTCCCTTTTAATATAATTAATCGACAATCTGCAATTGAAAGACTTTTGTAGGAAAATTTCCCTTCCCTTACTTCTGAATTAGACTCCATTTGCGCTCGTTGATAAAAATAATACTTGATCAAGGGGTTTATATATTCTTTCTGTGAGTGAAATCCGCTTCTTCTTGACTTCTTCTTAACTCACTCATTTTTAACTCCTTAATTGTTTCACTTGATAATATAATTAATATATTATATTGCTGATAATTTTTCTTTATATATTTATGCAGTATACCCCTTGCATTCATTATCTAAGATTCTTGATGAAGTATGGATTATAATCTGTGTGGAAGACTAGTGTTTGTCTTATATAAACTCTCCATAGAAGACTAGTATTTGTTTTATATAATCTCACTAGGGAACACTAGTGTTTGTCTTAGAATTATTTCTATCAGCTTTGCACCATTTATTATGTATACGGGGTGCATAGGTTCATGAGTATTTGTTTCTGCAGGTCTCAAAGGATATACGATATGCTGACAAGCAGCCAATAGTCCCTTGGGCTCCAAGGTCATCCTTTCCTCACTTTTCTTTCAACTGTAATGGCTAAAAATAGAATAAGGAAATTGTTTTGCATGTGTATGGATGTGAAAGGGTAGACATCTAGATATGGTAATAATAAATATTAGAGGTGAATAAAAGTTTTATGTGACTGGTGAATGAATTGGTGTACTGCAAGTCACTTCATTATTTCTCAAGTAATCATTTTGCGATAAAATAATATTTGTACTGATACTTGTTCTATATTTCTTATTTCCCTGAAGCTATTTCTCTTAACAATGGATCAATAGAATGCAACTGTAAACTGTTGATTTGGTCAGACATATGGGCTTGACTTATGATCTGCATATTGCATTCTTTAGAAAACTTACCTCGCTTGTTTTAAAAATGTTGTGTTTTTCTTTTTCTCTCTATAAGGTGATGACTATAGTGTGTTCTAAGAGAGTCTGTTTTGTGAAAATAATAGCTGTCAAATTTGTTGAATTTTGTAGTTATGGTCGGTCTTCATAATTAATATTTTAGCCCTTGAAATATGTAAGGCATGTTCTTCATGTCAATTTCAAAAAGAAAAATATATATAGTGATTAATATAAGTCATTTTTTTCATGTCAGTTTCAAAAGAAAAAATTTTGAATTTTGAATTCTGAATTTTTGACTATAAAGTTGTCAAGTCGGCCCTCTCTCAAGTCAAGTTGGCCCCAGTTGAAGAGACACCCATTCAGGCCAGCCATAACACTATATATAAGGCATTTGACCTCCTCCTTCAATCACAATTCAATCTCTCACAACAACAGTAAACCTTTGCAAGGTTTGTAAGATTTCTAGAATTGCTTTCTTATCTAGCCAATGTACCAACTCTCCTAGACATTGCAATGCATTTACTTGTATCGTTGCAATTGTAGTTTTTAGTGTCAACCCGAGCATCAAAGTGTTTCCATATCCCTGAGAAAGCTTTCAAGAACTCAGACTTCTGCATGTTATCTCTCTTAAGCATATGATCGTGGAAACAGAGAGCATGTAGTCTTGTATCATCCTGAAAGAAGGGAGAAATTGTATACATTCGAGAAGAGGTTTGCAAGCGAGAAAATGGTAAGCAAGGCATCCAAGATTGAATATTATTATATTTCAGATGCATAACCCACAGTTGGTATCTTACTCCAGATTAGTCATGGAGCTATATAGGCCAAAGAGGGTTGAAAACTTAAAAGGAATAATAGCATCTTCAACATCATATTCAATAATGACATGTTCACTATCCCCTTGAATACTATGTTTTGGCAGTGCCAAAAGTTTCTTCTCTTCTGACAATAATTCTAGTTGTCGATTCTTCTATACAGGGGTGATCTAAGGGTTCCCTTGTCGTTCCTCCCATCCTAGTCGACTGTCCATCATAAGTACTATTAGGAAGGTCAACAGTCCATTGTTGTATTTCATTGTTGCATTGTAAAGCAACATTAGTTGAGGTGGAGCAATACATAGTTGCAACTAAACTCTCTTTGGCAACTTTGTCCTTTGATTCAGGCACTTGATCAATCTTGGGAGTCACGTGTATTTGATCCTTGCCATCTTTCCTACTTAATTATGCTACCTCTGCATTCTATTTTTCTGTTTTTGGCTTATCTTTAGTATCATTTGATCTGTCTTTTCTGCAGCTAGGCCAAAAATCATTCCAATTCCTTATGACTGCTTTCTGCTGTGAGCCCTTACCACAATTTTTGGGCCTACTTTCGTACTTAATGTCATAGAATTCTTGAAGGGTCAGGGTTGCCCGAGTACCCTCTCATAGCATTTGGTACTCCCTCCAATAATCCAAAGTATCTTTGTTCTGTTTTGGTGGTCTACAATTCCCTGTTTTCTGCCCATCTAGGAACTAGGGAAGCCAAGGTCTTAGAGTCTTCTGACTGGCTGTCTCAGTGCTTGTTTGTTCGGCGGTATTAGGCTGAATAGGAACATGGTAATTGCTACTTGCATTATTCACAAATGGGGCAAGAAGCCGAGTCATCAGCTGCTGGTGCTGCTACCGCTGAGCAGCCATGGTTTGCATGGTTTCTCTAGAGGTTGCTTCTTCCTATCCTCCATTGAAGCCTTGAAGATCTTGGGTTAGTGATATCAACCCATATGTTCACAGGTTGGCAGGATAAGCCAGCTCTAACACTGTTGTAGTATTCCTAGGGAGTTTAGGCCCTTAGGGTTATAATTTTACAAGATAAATTCCTACTATTCTTTACCGAATTCTTTCAATTTCAAGCAGAGATGGAATACACATTGATGCTGTCAATAGTAAACCTTATAGTACATCAATAGTCACATTAATTTCAAATTAACAGGGGCTTTGCCACCAGTAAATCTGGTTGTATAGCATTAAAACAGTGGCGATCCTCTAAATATCAAGTTTAGCATTTTATCAGGATTGCTATAACGGATAATACCCTAATCAATAAATCCGAACCACTAACTAAGTTACAGGGTGCTTGTAATATGAGAAATAGCTTTAACAATGACCTTTCTTAGTCCCGCTACTCCCGGGATGCTCTAGCTGAGATGACCGATTTGTTGTAGCTTCCTGCAGTGTATTTGGTTGCTCTCATGTCTCAATGCTGGAGTCTATGTTAATCCATCCTTTGCGATCTTCCAAACCTCCTCAGCAGTTAAAATTTGTTGTGGGAACCCTCACTGCCCCAAGGTGCCTCCCACGGTTAGTTTTGTCTTCAGCTCTAGCGCGGTGATAGACTCTTGTTTGGAGGTAAGCCACTGCAAATGCTTCATTGTAAACCACCTGATAGGGAGTCTGAGTTATGACGGTTAGGGTGGTGAGGGCTCTTGCTTGGCCCCATGTTGTTGTCGCAGGATGACCCTAACCAGTACATAATTCGTTGGTAACTTAGCCTAAGGGCTGCTGTCCTAGGAATACCTGCACTGACCCCGTTTGCTTCCAAATAAAGCTGTGGTGCTCAGATTGGGTTGGCAACGGAGTCGTTGCCTGGAAACTAACTTGCTATTTCCCTCAATGCTTTGCCACCCAAAGTTTATGACACATAAACCAACAACCCACGAATTCCTTTTTTTGAATGTCAAAACCAGATGAGAATTCCTTAGAGTAACATACCAGACAAATGATGAGAACCTCAGAGTAACGTACCAGACAAATGATGAGAAAAAATGGTTGAGTAAGGTGGAATCTTTCACCACCAAAATTAGTAAAAGACTAGCTAGGGTGGGATCACCTCCACTGAAACTAGACAAAGGAAAAAGGGGTCATCAAACCCTTAGAGCCTCAACTCAAAGAAAACAAAGATACTTCAAACCAAATCCATGATGATCTAATGATTCTAACTCTCCTTTATTTATAGATTCCTCATCCAGGGTCTTTCTTCCTTAATCTAATGTGTGGGGTTACAAGTGCAGCCCCCAATTTGGGCTTTTTTTGCCCCAATTGCCCCAAAATTTACCCAATGATGCCCCAAACACATTAGATAATGGGTTTCCCCCTTTATTAATGACTATAGCCTATGGGGTTGGATAGGCTATGTCGTCCTCCCTTGGGCAATTAATCGGTAGGGAACATTTCACTCTAGGCTCAATAATGTCTTTAATTTTCTCCAGCATGCTATCTATCTGCTCATACACCTCCCCAATTATTGGTTGATCTGAATCTGCAAACTTGATTGTGTGGTAAAATGGCTTGGTGAATTGCAAAACATATGTAACCTATGCCAATGTTATTAGAACTGAACCGGTGATTGAATCGAAAAATCGTGTGGACCGGGAACTGATCAGAACCAGTAAAAAAACCGAACCAAAAAACCGGTTGACCAAAACCACACAAAATATTCAAATTTTTAAGAAAAACATATATATACATGTGCATCCATATGAATCCAAACCATTTATACACAAATAAGCAAAAGTTCTCATTTATATAACATGTAAGGGTAAACATAACCAAAATAGCATTTAGTGCAATCCATCCGTGAACCGAAAATACATAAACAAATAGGCTCTAGCATCCAAAAAAAATCATGTTACAACAAATACCTACATATCATCAAAATCATTGCCTATATTGGGATCTTTGTCATCAATATAACCCTCTAAGCATTAAAATAAGATAGAAAAAACATAGCATGTCAAGTCAAGATTTTGTTTGAGTGATGGGTACATTTTTAATAGAGTCATGATAGTGGAGTTCGACAACCAATGCCACTAACACCAAAGTACATAGAGGGAATTGGTGCTCTTTATTAAATACTAGTTCCTTACCCTAGTACATGACAAAATCAAATGGAAATGTTGAATCCCCGCAATCCTGAAATCCTGGAAAATTATTAAGTACGCTGGATTTTGAGTGAAATCTAAAATTCTACTTTCCCCCTATGAATTCCAATGAGGTTGGAACCACTCTCAAACATCTTGAGTCATTTCATGGTAATGTTAAAAATTTAAGTAAACAATAGGCTTGAATATTAGGCTGCCAACGAAGTGGGCCAACCAAATGAAAAAATGAAAAAAAAAAGGCAAACTTTTACACTAACTTGGGAAGGTACAAACCGCACCAAACCGGTTCCGAACTAGCTGGTTAAGTGAAATAGGCCGGTTCGGTACCAAACCAGCTGGTTTCGTTATAGAATTGGCCAGTTCGGTACCGAACCGGCCTATTCCGGTTCAGAAACCTTGACCGGACCAGTTTCGGGCTCAAACCAGTCGGATTGGCTGGTTCCATTCCAGTTCTTATAACACTACCTATGACCAAAAGTGACTATCAAGAACAGTGTCCTTCACTACATTAGCACCATCTCTATTGGTGCTCTTGTCATCCCACGAATCACTCGTCACCATAACACCCAAAGCTTGCCTCAGCTTCAATGGGTGCGCCGAAAGGTGAGGTAATAGCTTGCAAATCTAGTTTTTGCAATCTTAAGCACTTGCAACTTGAAGTGCCATAACAATAATTGACCCTTGTATGCCCCATGACAAATTTAATGAGTTGCTTCCCTCTCTTTTATAGTTGATTAATCTATCTACATTCTTTATGCTTCACAACATCATGCATCAAAAGGTTCAATGCGTGCACCAAGCACCCAGACCAAACAATGTTTGGATGAGTTCAGTCAATGGTTTTTCCTGCTCCCTTGCAGTTTGTTTCATTATCAGTGATTACTTGAACCACATTATTAGGACCAATATCATTAATTATTTTGAAAAGGAGATATCAATGTTATGAGAAGATGCAATGATGGAGGAAGAGTAATGACTTGCAAGAAATACTGCATGACTAGCCAAAACACCAACAACATTTACCAAATGTTGGTTTCTAACATTTTTCCAATCATTTGATTAAATGGATACCTTGCAATCTGCCCACTCATCTGTAAATTGTGTCAAAGCTCTATGAATCTTTGCTTTTTCTCTGTCTAATAACAAAGTTTTAGCTTTCTTATAGTTAGGGCTCTTGTATCATTTTGGGGCTTCGTTGATGGCCTTAACCAAATCATCCCAATAGGGGGAATGAAGCACAAGTAATGGTATACAACAAGCAAAAAGAAGCCGCTCCACTTCCACATCCTCCTCCCACCAATATCAAGGAAATTTGCTATTGTTCTTCTAGATTTAGAGGTTCTAGAAGTTCTAAAAATAAATAAAGTTGTCTGGCCACCACCACCAAATCTAGGGCTTGCATGGGACTAAAGTTTTTGTTTCTATGTCTTTTTTTGTGCAGCCTCCTTTATTTTGATGTATTTTTGCCTTTGTTCCATTGGTACCTTAGGGAAATCTGAGATCCTTATGGCACCCTTATTGTCATCACTCTCCATTACCCCACAAAGATGCGTCCTCACATGGGTATATGAATTGCCATATGGTTTTCCACCATGAAAATCATGAGGGCAAATAACTTTGAAGGTTTCACCAGCTCTACCTCCCTCAAATTTTGTCGCAAATCTCCACAGGGGTCTCAATGAACCTTTTCTCTCTTGCATGTCATTGTCCTTTTCATCCCCTTCCCCTTCAAACCCTTCCTCTTTATCATACATTGTTTACTATGAGTGTGATCAATATCCTCTCCGTCCATTTCGTCCCTTTGATGCTTACCCCCCACTAGCATCATGAAAACCAAAAACAAAATGATAAGCCAAAAGAATGCCATTTTTCTCAAAACTTAGATGGACAAGCTGCAATAAAATTAGGTAGAAGGAACAGGAAAGAGTAGGAAAGGAGGAAAAAAAACACAAACAAGAAATACAAGAAAATGGGGAGTCAAGATTTGCACTTCTCTTTAGCTCTTGAGAAGTTGTTGTAGATGGAAACCGCTGTTATCTCCCCCAAGCTCTTTCTTCTTCACTCTTCTAAGCTCTCCTTTACTCTATCTTCCAACCTCTCACAAATATGCCCTCAAAAATCTTCTATCTCCTTTGGTCTCTGCTCCTCTCTTCCCCAAGCTCAAACAAATGATGAAAGAATGAGGAAAAAAGAGGGGGAAGAGGCCGTTTAATCTCATCCTCACTCACACTAAACTCACCCTAGGTCCCACCCTTAATCCTATATAGAGAAAAAAATAAAATTGTGTTGTTACGGAATTGTTGTTGGAAATACTAAGATGGGGGTGAATCAATATTTCTCTTCAGTTAGTTAATTTTAACTTCACAAAGTATTAATTATTATTAGCATTAGATTAACAGAAAACAATTATCAATACCATTCAACAATGCACAACAATAAAGACAATACAACAAAGCTTTGAGGTGGAAACCCCATTCCGGGAGAAAAACCACTGAACGCTTGTTAATATTTGTTTTCAATAACTTACATCAATCATGAAGCACAAACTTCCAAGATTTTAAACTCCATTTGAAGGAGGCTCCAACCCCCTGGTTTACATGCTCCACCTAAAGGATGCTCCAATGCCCTGGTTTACGAACTCCATCTGGAAGGATGCTCCAACGCTGTGTGTAGGCTCCAACCTGCCCTAGCACCACACTGCCACCCTAAAGTATTCGTAGGATCCAACTAGAAGGAGACTCCACTCTCCTGCCTTGCACTATCTCGCCACCCTAATCAGCAAAGCTACCACTTGCCCTGAAGGATCCAACCTTCAACTCACCAAGATGGACCACGTTTCACAATTTTCAGACTAGATCCACCTGTGCTCAAAATAATATCAAAACAATCTGCTGACTTTGTTGATCTGCAAGTACTGGCACGAGGTTGTCAACAACAATAACAATTGTTCAAAAGATCAAATGCTAGTTGCACGAATCTGTCAAGTCTACTCTCACAATAAGATATGCTACTGCTCAATATCAAGATTAACAACAAACCCTATTTCTACTCAAGTTACATGTTCCTCTATCAAATCTCTGCTCTGCAGATGAATATCCTGGATGCCACTGCTTCGGCTTCCGTCCAATGAACTTTGTAGCACATCAACAACTAGCCACTCTCTTTGCTCATCAAACTGTCAAACCTCATCAAGTGCACACAACAACTAAGTAAATACTATAATATATTTTACTGACAAAAATAACATCAACATCAACTTGTCAAATCATGATACCTCTGCTCAAACCCTAACTTTTCCCAACACTGTCAAACACTGGGTTTACTGCACACCACATTGCTGATGTCACTGTTACACTGCCATTTGCAACCTCTATCAATAGCTCTGCTCAAGATGTATATGCTTCTCTGCTCAAGCCCTAGAACATATGTTCTGTCAAGTGATAGCTACAGAACCTCAATCGTACAATGAACTAACAACCAAATTAGAAGCACTGTAACCCTGGTAGACAAGAACTAAGTACACAATTTTTTTGCAATAAGATATTAGCAATCACATGCTATCAATAGATTATCAAGGTCACAAGGACTCTGTCATACATGTATTGTCAGCATCAAGGACCTGTTCATTCATACATTCTGCTCATAAGTAGCAACATAGCAACTCATAGTCATGGGTGCCTCTGCCAAAACAATCTCAATAGTTATGAACCTCAACAACAACGTATCCCACACAGATTTGCACATTAATATCTTCAATTTCATGGACAATACACAGATCTTCTGGCAAGCTCAATTTTCACCGGTCCACTCAGCTCCTATTCGTACCATTCAGAAGAAATGTCTATGCATGCTTAATTGGTCTCTAGTCTGCATATGCACACTTGATCGTTGGAGGGTTCACACTTCATTAGCAACAAAGGGTTTAGTCAAAATAGAAGAGCTCTGCCTTGACCCTATCACATCAGACTTGTCGATCTTGATGCACACTAGGCCTGTTATCATTTAACTTACGATCTAGATGTGTATAAGTCAAGCCTGTTGTAATTCGACCCTCGCATATGTGGGTGATCTAGATTTAGGCTTGTCAACCTTCACATATTTGAGCAACAAATCAGACCTGTTTGTTGTCCAATCACAAAAACTGTAAGTCATTGGCATCAAATGTCTGTTGATGACACTGGAGCTATGGTATTTAATGTTATAAACATCAGTGTGTGCCAACTGTAAATTTTTAAAATCAAGCGTTGCCTACGTCATAGATGTTCAATTGAACACAAAGATTATTGCAGCCAGAGAACCTCTGAACTCCCTCACTTGACAATTCAAACTGCCAATAGTGGAATTCAAGCTGAAGTTACTTTCCAGCCATATCCAGAACCAGATCATGAAGTCGCATAATGAGCCAGTCCAACAGAAGTCTATATTTATACTTTCTTTAAGCAAAGACAGACTATAGGCTCTTTTGCAATCCAGTTTTTAAATTTTTTTTCTTCGTGGTTTAATATTATTCTTCAGGCAAAGAAGTACGTTACAACAATTACCAGACCCATGAAATAAAACTAGAGAATAGTTGCCACAAGATTGATCTGAACCTTGCCTCAGAGCTCACAAAATTCTGCACGCTAAACCTCAGGAAAAAGAAAAACTCAGATTACCCTCAAAGGAGGTCGAATGACCTCAGGAAACCCCAGCGAATCCCTTGACAAACCAAAGAGAAAAGAATCTCAATGCATCTTCTCAAGATATTCATTACATCGCCAGGCCACAGAAGACCACTCAATTAGATTACTCAAGATCAGCGCATTAGATACCTAAATGTCCAGCGAAGAACCAATAAACATAGACTTCAAAAAACCAAAATTATCTCCAAACCTTGGCTTGCTCGTTCAGATCTTCATTACAATTCAAAGGCCGCATATTATCACAGATCTAGTAGTGCGTTCAAGTTATGCTTTGGAATGCAAATTGGCCTTGAATTTATAGGGGTCGAGGATCTCTCTAGAGAGGTAAGCCTATTGAAAATGTAACTAGTTTTGGTCTTCATAATTGTTGTTTTACTCATTTCAATGTGTATCCTACCTATGTAACAAACAAGAAAAGAAAAAAAGTTATTTCTATTAAAGCATGGGTTTTGTGCTCTTTATTGATGATTTTCTAGGTAAAAGCATGCTCTTCATGTTTCTAGGGTTTGTTAGATCCTAGGATCTATTGTCATGAGTTAAAAGAGTCAACGTCATTTTTATAAGACCCTTCCAGGCAAAATGTATTTATAAAAAAGAATTATTTTTGAGTCTAGAAGGTCCTGGAATCTCCTAAAGTACAAGTTGGCCTTGAAAACATCAAGTCGGCCTAAAGTAGGGAATTGGACCCCTTGAGAAGTCTATATAAAGGAGCAGTTCGACTTCATTTAACACTCATTTAGCTAAGACAAAATTCAATCATCACATCTAAAGTTTCTAGCTAAGGTACAAAACAAGCCAAAGGTACAAAACTAAGCTGAAGGTGAAGAACAAGACAAAGGTACAAAACTGAGCCGAAGGTGTAGAGCTGAGTCGAAGGTGCAGGGCAAACCGAAGGTATAGAATTGAGCCGAAGGTGTAGAACAAGTCGAAGGTACAAAACTGAGGTAACAGGCCGAAGGTGTAGAACAATCCGAAGTTGTAGGACAGTCCGAAGGTGCAAAACTGAGGTAATAGATTGAAGGGTCAAAGTAGCTATGTGAGTTGCAGGGTTGAGGCTTGCAGGTCGAAGTTGCAGGTTGTAGATGGTTGGTGCAGGTTCAAGGAAGGAGTTGTTGGAAGGGATGACTTGGTACTTGGAGAAGGACTTGGTCTAGGGTTGGGTCTTTGTATTGCTTTTGAAGATTCTAAGAAGGGAAGAGTTTTTCGGGTTTTCCCCTGACTGAGAGCCTAATTTTTGTGTCCTCTATTGTTGCTATTTCGTTCTTGATATTTGTTTGATGAAAAGATCTAACTAAGAACATAAAGAAGACTAATAAAGTTCATAAGAAAATACTAAGGTTAAGGAAAATAAGAATTACATGCTGCCGCTTTACATTTTCCAACATGGTATTAGAGCTAAGGTGAACAAGGAAGGCAGCTGGAAGGACACTAGAAGGATTTGCTTATCAAGGGGAAGGAAAAAGGAAACTCTCAAAGCCTGAAGAAGAATACTACAAGGAAGATTATCTCTTGAAGGGATCTAGTTGTAGATTGATTGGCAGACCTCTTTGAAGAAAAGCATTAAGGGATTGCGTTATCACTCATCACTCTTAAATGCTGTTGTTGGAGGAATCCTAGGGAACAACATCTTTCAAGAAAGTTTCTTCAAATATCTTGAAGGCATCAAGAAGATTGAAGACATCATCAAGGAGAATCTTGGTCTCAAGTAAGTATCATAATATTAGATCATGTCTGAATCTACAAGCCATATGGGTTCTTTCTGCAAAGAGAGCAAGAAGCTCGTTGGGGCATCAAACTATCTAGCATGGAAGAAGAGAATTGACTTGATACTCACAGAACAAGACGTAATGGAATATGTTACTGGGGAAATCACTGAACCAAGCAAAGACACGACACAAGAACTAGAAAAGTACAAGAAAGGGGAAGTAAGGGCTCAAAAGATCATAGTTGAATCAATTAAGGATTCTCTTGTTCCATTTTTGCAAACTTGAAGACCTCCAACGTTATGTAAGACAAGCTAGTGAATTTGTAGAATGAAGAAATCAAACGTTGAGGATGTGGCATCCTTTCTCATGAGAGTCTCTCAACTAAGAGACCATTTACAAGGACTTGGGGAACCAATTACTGATTCAGAAATAACCATCTGTGTATTGGATGCATTACCACCAGAATGGAGCAACTTTGCAACAAACATCTACCCCAAGAAGGATTCAACTCCCTTTGATGAGTTGTGGGCCCAATGCATATTAGAAGAATCAAGGATCAAGGTCAAGGATGATATTGGATTAGATGAGCAATCTCAAGCCTTTCTAGCTCGAGTCAAGAAGCTAAAGAAGGGAAAGTTTGGTAAGTCCGAGAATAAAGACATGTCCAAGGTTCAATGCTTCAAGTGCAATGAGTTTGGACACTTTAAGAGGGACTACCCAAACCAACAAAACAACAAGAGAAAAGAAAGGAGTGAAGCTCTTGTAGTCGAAGCAGTTAGAGAACCTGAGAAGAAGGCAAAGAAGGAAGAAGTGAAGGATCCTTACTGTTAAAGAAGGTTCACTGACTATCAGGTTTTTTATAAAAAATGTTCTTTCCTTTAGATAGTATGCATTGGTCATCTTGATTATGTATAACATCATAGAGAGAATCATATGGAAGTGTCATCTTTAGAGTTTGCATGATTAAGTTGCTTTGTAGATATCATCTAGATGGATAGATAGACCATCTTTGCATAATGTTCATCCAAGTATTATCTAACATTAGGTTAGAAGTTGTCATATTGCCTAAATGGATCAGCATGATCCTTGAAGGACCATCATTGTGAAAGGTCCTTGGGAAAGGAATCATGACAAGGGTAGTATACATTCAATGTAATGTGGAATCAATACTAGTAAAGGGATGAAGGAATGCAATAAGGTCGGGTTGCAGTGTCATTTTAGGGCATACAACTAGATCACTGGATGAAAGCTTAAGAATGCATGTTAAAAGAAAAGTTTGGATAAGATTCATATTATAGAAGCTTGTGAAAAAAAAAGTTGGTTATAAAATTATGCTTAAGTATTTATGATGTTGGAAAATAATAGAATTTGACTTACATTAGGATGTATAAGAGATTAAGATTTTTTCTAGAATAGGTAAGATAATAATTAACATCTAGTATAATCTCCTGGAAAAGAAAAAGTTGTAACTTGGTAATCAAGTTCAATCCTTGGGCACTTTGATGCATGAAGTAAGGTTCAAATGGAGATGGCCAATGAGGATGTTGATGGAACGAGAAGGTTGACATGGTATGGTAAGTCTTTTATTTATGGTTTGGTTATCTGGTTAACATATTATTTTGCTACCTGAAAAGATGTTGCAGGAATTCATGATGACAGTTGAGGCAAGTTCAACTATATGGATGGAAAGTATTGAGGAAAGCTCAATACTTGGTACCTAGCAATTATGAAGTCAAAGATGTGTTCATCTTGGAACTAGAAGGTAGTAGTGTGAGATGATAACCTGAAGGTCAGAGGAGATCACTTTCATGAGGAAGCTATGATCCACTTGAAGATAGGAAGGGCTCAATACAATGTCTTTATCTGTGATGTTGAAGATGAAAGTGATGAGCAAGAAAGATGATCTGAATCTTGTCACAAGATTAAAGAGAGAAGATGGCTGCATGATACCTCAAAAGGAAGCAACCTCAAGAGATGCGAAGGAAAGAGGGAGCCATATAGCTATGAAGATCAAATAGGTAATACTTTCATGAAGACAAGCCATAAGGATTGTGGTGTTGCCTCCCACTATTGAAAATAAGGGTTGGAATCTCCTCTGGTTTTAAGAGGGAGCAAAAGGAGTCTCGTTGAATAAGAGCAAGGTGTTGATTTGTGTAGCTTGGGAGGTACTCCAAGCCCTAGGGTTCAGGGTTTGGAGGGCAAAGTGCCACAAGGGTCACTTTTGGGCTTGGAACCCAAGTGTGGGGTTTTGCACCCATCGGGATTTGGGTCAAAACCATGATGAATTTGAGCTTGGGAAAATTTGAGGTGATAGAACTTGGTGAGCCGATTCCAACCCTCCAAAGATCACTCAAATCAGAGCTCTAGAAACGAAGTTATGAATTTTTGAAGTTGACAATTAATTATTGGTATTCAAGTCATGTAGGTTTGAAGTAAAATTGTCCAATAGATGTGTCTCTTCATGAATTTGTGGAGCCCCTTTTTTGGTGTATAAATAAAGGGTGAGTTGGAGTCATTAAGGCATCCATTTGTGCAACAATCGGACTTGAGAAAGACTTGTGAGAGAGAAGAAATTCTCTGCCCTAGCCACAACAAGGAAGAGATAGGACAACATGGGTTTCGAGGTCTATTTTAGGGTTATTTTGAGGACTGAGTTGCTGTGAGGGGAGGCAGAGGAAGCTCCTGAGAGGGTCGAGGCAAGAGAAGGATATTTTAGCGTGCGTAAATGGCTCTTGGGTGCATAAATCTTGGAGGAAGGCCAACATATGTTGCTGTAGGTGGGCCGCAAGCCCTACCTCATCTTTGGAGGGCAATGTGGAACTGTTTAATGGTTGTCTATGCCCATAACAACAGCCAAGGGTGCCAACATTTCTCCAAGACCAGGCCGCAGCCAAGGAGGGCTGTTTTGGTGGCTGATTGGGTGCTATTACAACAACTAAATGTGCCCTAACCAGTCACAGATATAACAATAGTAACACAGACTTAGACAACAATGTTGATGAGTGTTGGAGCCGTGTTTTTGGGTCAATTTGGATCAGTTTGATATTGCAACCTGTTGGTGCCATGTGGAGGACTTTCTGAGGAAGCGAAGAGTCCATCCTAGGAGCGGAACCGATAGTGAAGTATTGGGCATCTTTGCACTGTTGGAGGGTAGCTTGTGGATGTCCAAAGTAGCTCTAGGCTAGCAGTCTTGAAGTGACGAAGATAGCTGAAGATTGGGTGAAGTTTGCAGCATTATGAGTAGCTCTTTGATGGATGAAAGAGGCTACTAGAAGGCAGATTGAAGCTCGGGAACTGGCCAACCTAGAGAGTAGATTTATGAGCCCGTGTACATGTAGCAAAAGTGACATGCAACATTGTTAGGTGGTAGCCCTCCTGGAGTCTCGATGTGTAGTGGCCTTCATGGACTAAGGCACTACTAGTGAGCAATACAAAAGCGAAGGACGGGTAGGACAAGATACAACATAGGAACTGTAGCGAAGTTTGTCATTGTATCTTGTATACCATAGACTGTTGTATTATTCATATTTGGTTTAATATAACAAAGATCGGTGATTGTACAATATTGTACAATTTTGTTAAAAAGTGTGTATATTTTTGCATATGTGATTTATTGCTTTATATTTCTGCCGTGCAAAGTAGTTTATGGTTGAGATTCTTGGTTTGGTAGAGTCAATGATTGTAAGACTCGAACCTAGACCCAAGGTCGTGGAAATTCAACACAAGGATCTATTCTCCAAGAGAATAGGAATGTCCTCTTTGGTTGAAAGGGAGTGATGGTGAACATCACATGTGCATTTTCTTCTTTAGGTAGTGAAGAAAGAATGGTGAAGGATTGGATAAGCATCTGTGGTTTCCTTGAGGATTTAACATCCAAAGGAAAGGTTTCGATACTCTTTGAGGATGGGATAGGTATCCAAGATAAGAGTAGTTGAAGAGGATCGATATTCTTTGGGGAGTCAGGATTGGAGATCCAAAATAAGAATAGTCCTAAAAGGGCATACCTTGTAGACATCTGGATGGGGTATGTGCCTTATAGAGGTAGTGCGGTATCACACATAAAGCCTCCTAGCATAATGTTCTTAATTAAAGAAGAACTTATCTAGTTAGGCCTCAGAGACAGTGCGTGTCATGATGATGATGCTCACAATATGGCTTATAAATTTGGCTCTTCTTGTGATAACTCTTCAGTTTGAGATATGATGTTGTACAAGTTGTACAAATATGAATACTTCCCTAGTTAAGAGCGAGTGTTGAAAATGTAACTAGTTTCGATCTTCATAATTGTTTTTGTACTCATTTCAATATGTATCCTTTGTAACAAACAAGAAAATAAAAGAAAAAGTTATTATTATTAAAGCATGAGTTTCATGCTCTTTATTGATGGTCTTCTAGGTAAAAGCATGTTCTTCATGCTTCTAGGGTTTGCTAGGTCTTAGGATTTATTGTCATAAGTCAAAGGAGTTAGCGTCATTTTTATAAAGCCCTTTCGAGCAAAATATATTTGTAAAAAATAATGATTTTTGAGTCTAGAAAGTCCCAGAATCTCCTAAAGTACAAGTCGACCTTGGAAACATCAAGTCGGCCTAAAGGAGGGAATTCGACCCCTTGTGAAGGCTATATAAAGGAGTACTTCGACCTCATTTAACAATCATTTATCCAAGACAAAATTTGATCATCATATATGAGTTTCTAGCGAAGGTACAAAAGAGGTCGAAGGTATAGAACTGAGCCGAAGGTGAAGAACAAGCACAAGGTACAAAACTGAGCTGAAGGTGCAAAATAGGCTGAAGGTACAGAGCTGAGCCAAAGGTGCAAAACATGTTGAAGGTACAAAAATGAGGTATCTGGCTAAAGGTGCAGAACTGAGGTAATAGAACGAAGGGTTAAAGTATCTATGTGAGTTGCAGGGTTGAGGCTGTCAGATCGAAGTTGCAGGTTGTAGCGGGTTGGTGCAGGTTCAAGGAAGGACTTATTGGAAGGGCCAACTTGGTACTTGGAGAAGGATTTGGTCTAGGGTTGGGTCTTTGTATCTCATTTGAAGGTTCTAAAAAGAAAAAAGGTTTATGGGTTTTCCCCTTGGAGGGGTTTTGCCCTGGCTAAGAGCCTAATTTATGTGTCCTCTTTTGTTGCTATTTTGTTCTTGATATTTGTTTGATGAAAATATCTAACTAAAGAACATAAAGAAGACTAATAAATTTCACAAACAAATATTAAGGTTAAGGAAAATAAGAATTATAAGCTGCCACTTTACAAGGAAGTAGCCGACTCAATTAGATTTGAAATTTGAAACTAAATTTTTGTAGCCAAAATCCCAAATGAATATAAGGGTCGACTTATCCCTTATAAAATTAGCTAATATGCCCATGATTGACTTTATAATTTAATAAGTACTTTAATGAAAGATTCTTTTTTGACTCCTTGAATTAAACAAATATTTGTTCAAATGTGGAGTTGCCACATCATCCAGCTTTGGGGACTTTGACAACAAGATGGGGGTAGCATCCTGATTGGGCATAATTCCCAAACCATGAAGAATCTCATGACGTGATATATACCATTGGAATTAGCATGATGAAGACTATCCAATGATGATGGTCATGAGCCTAAACAACCTGATCTTCGTACTAAAATTACTCATTAGTTGCAGGGCATCTAGGGCTTTACAAAGCTTCTTGTTATTTGGAGATTCTAATTGATGCAACCTGTTGACCATTTAGATATCAATAATTCCGAAAAGCAGAGTATAAAGCAGTGGATAAAATTTTTGAGTCATTATCATCATTGTAATCCCAAATTCTGGTTTTGTATTATAAAAATGATTCTAGTATGATTATTAAGCCATGTAACAACACCTAGGTAAGCCTATGATTCTCTGCAAAGGGTTTCACTCTAGGGGGGTTTTTAACCTCCCCAATTACTTGTGTTTCTAAACACGATTAATTGACAAAGTTTTTCTCCCAGATATACCCCAAAGCTAGGGTGGAATTCATTGACAAGGTCTTAGGTGAGTCCTAGTGTTATGGAGTCAATGAATTTTTATCATACTAGAGCATGTGTCTTGTGTCAGAAAATTTGGTTGAGTCTTAGGAGGTTGTGTCTATCTGTAAATTCCCCTTCTAAGGGTTGATCATTGTAATATCTTGATGTAAAAGTGTGTTTAGAATTATTTTTGGTGAATGGTTCCTCATAATTAGAACACCATTACCAAAATATTTTTAGATACACTTAGAGGGTGGAAAAAATATTTAATCCCCTCTTGAGTTTGTAATTTTATTTCTGGCAAAAATAAAAAATAAATTAGCTAGAAATTGTTTATAAATAAAAATGAAGGGAAATATTAATTACCCTCCAAGTGGAAAAATTATTCAAAATTTTATTGAGGCTATTTTCAAAGGGAATAATTCAATTCAAGAATAAAAGGCCTCATTTCCAAGGCTGGATGGACCAGTTCAGATATTCGTTTGGCTAGAGAAGACCATTTCCCAACAAATCGAAATTTTTGGACCAAGTAGTTAATTATTTTGCACAAGAAACGATAATTCTATTTTTTGGAGGTCCTCCATGGTCCAAAAGTCAAAATTTGACCCCTCCGACACAATGAATAAGGCAGATCGAATTATTTTGGAGGTTTGTGCTAGCTAATCAAGGGTTCAAATTTTTTAGACGAGGATCAAGCTACTAGCTGTTATTTTCCACTTTGAGGGGTTGATCCCTCTCATTATCTATATAAGGAAGCATTTTGCTCCTCGCATGACATGGATTTTTTTTATGTACTGAGCTAAGCTCTGTTGGGATAGTTTTCTGCCTTAATCAAATGCCTTTGGGGTTTCAATTCAAGGTGTGTCTCTCTTGATAATTCATGATATGTGTTGAATAGTCTTAATGCTCTGATTGTGTTCATTGTTGAAGATTATTGTTTCATAGCCAGTGGTTGGATTATCTATTAGCACATATATCTAGCTTTAGGTATTGGGCTAGAGTAAATACATTGAACCTGATAGGTCTAGCAGGTGTCTCTAGATCTCTTGTTTTCTTGTGTGAATCGAACCCCTTTGAAACTAATAATCTATTTTTTGAGTTTGTAGAGATCTTTAGTTGATTCAGCCCTTGGGCAAGCCCCAAGTACATGGACTTTGAGGTGATCACACCTTGTTTGGACTCTGAGCTTATCTAATGATTTGTGGTGCAGGGTTTTGGCTAGTACATTAAATAACTCTGAGATTGATTTGCTAATTGGAGCTTATTTTTAATTGTGAATAATGTAAATAATTTGTGAATAATTTTGTAAATTATTTTCTAACCCTTGTAATTATTTGCTATTTTGTATATAATTATTTGGGGGTTTTGGGGTTTTGTTTTGAATTTCTTCTAGATCTTGGGCTTTTCTCTATTTATTTGACTTGCAGGTGCCAAAGGATCAAAGTTTCAAAGAGAAATTCTAAGTGTGAGGATCCTAGCCCTCACCTAGCCTAGACGACTAGGGTTTGGGTAGTATTCAGCCTTTGGAAGGGTCGTGCAGCCTTTGGAGAAGTGCGTTCAGCCAAGGAGGGTAGATCTAGGGCCTAGACACCCAAATCTACAAGACTGAAGTGCCAAAATCTCAACGCCTAGCCTCTTCGAGGGAGCCGTTAGCCCTAGAGGGCCTATTTGCTGCAACAACTGGGGTTTTCTTAAGTGTTTAACAGCTGAAGTGGTTTTGTGGGTGGTGTGGTCGAGGTTAGGGTAATTTTTAAGCTTGAATTTAACAATTTTTGCATGTAGGAGGTGGCTGCAAGGTTTTTGAGGGCATTAGGCCTTGGCCGCAGCTGCCTGTAAGCCCTTGCCGCATGCCTATTAGGCCTCTAGGACCAAGCCGCAGGCCTAATTAGGCCATAAAGACCTAGACACAACCTTTGATAGCTTGGAAATTGGATTGCAAATTGATTTTGGAGCTAACTCTTTGTGTTTGCAGGCTCAATAACAAATTTGGCAAGGGTTTTGTGGTGGTTTATCATCAGTAATTTGTCCTTTTTTTGTTTGAGGGCTAACAAATTTGTTTTGCAGGCTTGAGATCAAATTTGGAGCAAGTTTGTGGGCTTGGAGAACCATTGTATCCATCACATTAGCCCTACAGTCTTGGCTGCTAGCATTTGGAGGCTTTATAGGCCTAGCTGCATACACTAGAAGATCTGGTCTATCATTTTAATTGGGTTTGAAGGCTAATCTTTGTGGTTGCAGGTGTTATAGAGCTCAAACATCACTATTCTGGTGCTTCAACTAGCCAATTTTGCCATCAAAGGAAGGGTTTAATCTCTCTAGCCTTTCCTCTTTTCTTGATTGTCATATTAATAACCAGACCTGAAGTTAATCATAACAATGGTGTGATCTTTAATATCTAGGCCAAAATAAACCCTAACATCATCGCACATTAACTTCTAAGGCTAATCATTGTGGTAGTTCTTGTGTCCTCTCACATTGGTGTCTTTCTTGAGGTCTGATATAAATTTTCAGAGGTCTGATATAAAGATTGCAGTGGCATAATCTCTTTAAGAAGATCCTAAAAATTAATCCTAATAAGCCTAATAACCTAAATGATTAGCTCTCATTAAGTAAAGGATTATTCATAATTGTTATTGCTTTGTTTATAAGTGATTATTGGGACTGTCTTCATAATATTAAGTGGGCTGATACAATTTGTATTAAAGTCTGGTGCATCTTCCTTGTGGTCATTGAATGATAATAGCATTGGTGTATCGGTCTCTCGTTTGGTCTTGAGGATAAATTAGTGCATCTTGCTTTCTAGCTCTTTGCATTTTTGCATTCTTGCATCATTTCATTGTACATTTGTTAGTCTCTTCATACATTGTGATTCACTGTTAGCAATCTCATTGTTCTATCGGTGCTTCTTGCTATTATGTCTAAAGAACATTAAAGTTCCTCTTGTTCCTAAGGGTCTCGTATCATAAGTATAAGAGAATTATTCTAAGTGACACATTTGATAAGCATCTTGAGTAATAAGTATTGCTAATCTTGTTTCGTTGAGATAAAATATTCTCTAAAGTGCTTCATTTATTTGCTATTGCTATCTTAAAATCTTGTGTTAAAGGATAACATTTTGAGCATACTGATTTCAAGTGGTTTAATATTGTCATATTGGAGCATTTAATATATTTGTGATCTCATTGAAGCAATCAATCATTTTCATCTTCATTCTAAGTTAGAAGTGCATATTTAAAAGTTACCTCCAAGCATAAGCTTGGTTGTAAGAGAGATAGGACCACCTTCTTCATACAATTTGAGAAGTCTAGACCCTCATCCGCAGTTAAAACAAATGGCCTTGTAGTTCTCTTGTGTGCAATCCATTGTAGGAACGAAGACACTTGGGTGGTTAGAATTCCAGGGGAGGTTTTGTTAATGAGGCCTTAGCCTCCTTCTTGTGGACTTCTCTCTACAACTTGCGTTCGAGACTAGCTTCAAAATAATTGAGAGGGTGGATTCACCTAGACTATGCATCTAATTAAAATTTACCAAGATCCTGTATGTCACATTAGATTAGGTCCTGCACTTCATTTAAGATAGGCTTTGCATCTTGCAACGACTGTTCATCCAATAACTTGAAGTATTAATCTCTATTGTGCAAGTAATTAATTCTAAGACATTGGTCTATCACTCATATATTAAAAAATCTAATCTTGTTTTGCTTAATAAACTTACTTGTCACTTAATTTTAATTTGTTGTATCTCTTGGACTTGCTGGTTCCCAACGAGTCTCTCATCATCTCATTCGTAGGGACTACCCCCTTTAGCCGACATTTGGGAGATAGCTTAAACGGAGAGGGCAGGGATCAAAGTGATAACACCCCCCTGAGCGTTGTCGCATAAGGTGTACAATTTGGGCGACAACACAACCTACAACATATATTAAGAGAATTCAAGAACCAAAGTTGGAATCATTGACAACACCATTCAACAATCGTGTGTGTTCCTCTAGAACTTCTCGTGAACCATGGCAAAATCGTGCACAAAACCATCATGGTTCCCATAGAGGCAGGAAGTGTATTTTTTCATCCGAATTACAGTTTTAGCAATTGATCCGCATAGTTCGTGGTTTTGGCCTCTGAGTTGGGGGAGGGGGTCCTACAACACTACCCAAGACATGGTCAACCACACTAGCCCCCCCGAATGTGTGCATTAAGGGTTTTATACTCTCCAAAACAAACATAAATTGATTAAACCTTGTGCCACAATGTCAAACAATGTGCCCAAACCATCAACTCCAAAACCATGGGAAATATAGGAGTGTGTTGTGTGCAAGGACAAGTATGAATGCAACCAAGTGTTGTAATACCCATGTTGCCATCCAACAAACTAATGTGCCTCTTAATGTGAGAGCCTTAGAGATATGTGCCCTAAGATGTGGGAACTCTCTTGAAAAGTGTGTTAGGGCACATATGCGCACACCATAGCTCAAAATAACCAACAATGTGCAAGGCGCTTATTATGCTACACAAAACCATCAACAAACATGGAACTTCTCCAAATCCATGTGTTGGATGATGTGGCATGTCTCGAAATATGTGAGAATGTATGGCTCTATGCAAATGAAGCCTCCAAAGGTGACATATACACTATGATGCCTTAAAAAATAATGCATAGTATAAAAGTAAGCATCTTAGCAATCCTCCAATGGTCCCATAAGGTGATCTTCCATAAACACATATTCTTCAAAGTGGCAATGTATTGGCTCCAAAGTCAACATTCTCCAAACGTAGCCTGCATGTATAGGGTCTTCAACACTAGGACAAGATTCTTACTAAATGACGGGTAACAAAGAGCACCGTTGAGAATTTTAACTAGAGGATAGTAACTCCCATGTTGGAACTTGGATCCTCAATGAGCCCCAAAATTGCCACCAAAGGAAGAAGATAAGCCCCCACCCCTCCAATAAGCCAAAAGCTTGTGATTGACTCTCTCTTGACATCGAGGTTGCAAGGAAGAAACTACTGATATGTCAATAACCAAAAGATGTGGAAGAACTAGTTTGTGGTGTGTCTTGTTGTCTAAAAGATGCTAAATGCTGCTGAGATTTGGAGAAGAAAGCCACTGCATAACAATAAACTTAAAAGAGAAGAAAGCCATTACACAACACTAGGAAGAGATATCAAAGAAGATAGTGGGGAAGCATCGTTGTTGTATCAATCACTAAGACAATGCACTTCTTGATGATGTTGTCTAGACTCTAGGGAGTGCCCAACGATGAGAGGGCCTAGCTAAGTGACCCTAGAAGGAGCTTGGAGACAACCAACTCTCTCGTAATATCCAAGGCAGATGGAAGGAATCTAGTGATATGTGTATGTCTATCCAAGGAGGTCTGTAGAGTAGTCTATGTTGAGAATGTGTACGGCATTTCTATGTACAAAAATCTACATCTCAATCTTTTTGCATCCAAGTTTGCAAGATATCTAAATCTCATTTTTTTTATATTCAAGTATGCAAGATTTGAAGCAATTTGTAGCCAAATCAAAATCTTAGTAATGAGATCACTCAATTTTGAGCATACATGGAGGATTTGCCTTCATCAAGTGCCCCCTGTGTTGGAAAATGTAACTTGTTTCGTTCTTCATAATTGTTATTTGATTCATGTCATGATGTAATTCTTATGTATCTATCAAATGAAGAAAGGAAAAATATGTAAAGATAAAAAAGGAAATGATTTATGTAAAGCATGGGTTTCATGCTCTAGTCATTTTTCATTAGGTCAAGCATCCATTGAATGCTCCTAGGGTTTACATGAATCAAAGTTTCCTTGTCATATTGTAAAAGTCCCATTTGGGCATTTGTATCAAAAGAAAAAATATTTTTGTAATAGGAAATGTCTAGAAGGCTTCCAAGACCAAGTTGGCCTAGAGAGGGTTAATGGAGCCTCTTGAAAGGCTATATAAAGGAGGAACTTCAACCTCCTTGGAGACATATCACACACACTTGAATTTGATCTACAGTTAGAAAGGATAGCGAAAGTCTAAGAAGAGCAAGGAAAAGACTAGTGAAGAAGAAGAAGCCGTAGAAAGGTTCAGAGGTCTGAAATCTACCTACTTTAGCTCACACGTGCGAGAAACCTAGGGTTTCTGGGCATACCTTAGGTTCGAAGGTTGCAAGAATAGTGGTAAATTCTTCTTGGGGATTTGAAAGGCTAGAAGAGTCTTGCTTTTGAAGAATATCGTTTCGTTGCTCTTGTCTTGTGATGGAGAAGAATGATTGGTGGCTAGCTTGGTTCTTGGTGGTAGCCCTAGTCTATGTTGTTGGTCTTGGAAGTCTCTTTTGAATCAATTCTTTAAGAAGAGAAGTTCTTTCTGGGTTTTCCCCTTGGAGGGGATTTTCCTTGGATTGGAGTCTATATTTGGTGTTCATATTTGTATGATTGTGATCTTCATGGTTTTGGCATATATTTGATGTTAAAAACATAAACATAATAATGAAGAAGAACATAATATCACAAATAACTGTCTATGAAGGAAAAGTAAAATTAAATGTTGTCCTCATTGATTTTCCAACATGGTGTCAAAGCTAAGGTCAGGTCATAGGCAACAGGAAGATCATTGTTGTTTGAACTCAAAAGGGTTTCCAAGACAAGTAGGGATTGTTTGTGATCTCCTTGAGGGCTGAAGAAGATTCGAGTTGAGAGGGGAGGTATGGCAACCGAAATACCTCAGTAAAAGCAGCAAAAAAGGTCAAATGGCTTTGAGATAAGGTCACTAAAATGCTGGGTTAGTTAAGGCCTAGAACATGCCTGTTTTCATCACCCTTTCTGCTCAAGAGCAGACCCGAACTTGGCAACAATAGTTACATGACCAAAGCCCCGAGACAAGGCTACAAGAGGGCAGTTTGGAAACAATTGAGTGCGGATTGGAGGAAGGTATATCCTGTGTTAGAGCAAAGATCTCGAGGAAGAATATGGTACAATTTAGGCCTAGGAATTAGGTCGAGTTTCAAAGGGACTAGATCTACTGAGAGATAGAGAGTCCCATTCTAGGCCAAGGGTTATGGAATATTAGATGAGGGCTAGCTTAGGCCGCAAGGTCTATCTCCCTCGTCAAGAAAGGCATGTACTGTAATCTTGTGTTTGAGAGGCCTATAACGGTCTAAGAACAGTTCTTGAAGGCAACAAAGAAAGAGGATACAAGACTGCACGTTGGAGAGGCATTTTAAGCTTGGCCTCAAGATTTTACAATGACCGTAATAAGCCCTAACCAAAACGCTGAAGTTGCATAATGATAGCACAAACTTCATTTTAGATCTATCATCAAGGATAGCGAAGTAAGGAAGGATTGATGTATATCATTCAGGAAGCAAGAAGTTATAGTAGGAGTCTACTTTGAGGATCTGTAGTAGCATCTACAACATATCCTAACTAGAATTCAAGAGGAGTAGTACTTAGTCATCTTGAAGAGCATCTTGTCTTGACATCTTTGGGAGCTTCTCTTGAAGGCAGTTCTGTAGGAAGTACAACTTCAACTATGGGATCAAGACTTTGTCCTTGGGATGCAGTGTCTTTCAAATGAAGGCCTTTGTAAGAAAGGATAAGGTAAGGCTGCAGGTAGGTATGTATTATCTCTAGGTATTATCTGTTCATTTGTAAGGTTTTGCTAAAGGGTATGCATGGAAAGCTTTAGGGTTTTGTCGCGTATTTTGAATCTAGGTTTACTTTGTTAAAGGTTTGTAGGTTTCTAGGGATTATAAACCCTAGATGGGACTTGGATTAGAAAACTCTAGTTAAGTAGAAAACCCTTACTCTAATTTGTTTGTTCCCTCATAGAAACCCTAGCTCTCGACTTCTAGGGTTTGCTGATAATCTAGGGTATATGGTAAACCTTAGCGAGGGTGGAATTGGATGAAATCTAGGATATGACATCAAAACCCTATGGCTGATGTTTCCAAAGGAAATATCAAGGAATTTAGGGTTTGTATCTAACGACCCTAGGAGTATACCCTCTAAGAAAACCATGGAAACCCTAGATTGTCATCATGCTCTTGTATTTGTATATTTTGGTTGGTTGTACTTGGTAATGAATAATGCAGGTACATAATGAAGGAAGCAAAATGAGAAGGATGGCAAAGCAAAACAATTCTTGTGCGTGTTAATAATGAGCATGATGGAGGGAAGTTAAGGACCTTGAAGGAGTAAGCATGCATCATCTGAAAGAATCCTGATTTAGTATGGCATCATAGATAGAGGCATGTAATAATAGCATATTAAGAGTCTACTTGATTGAATTGCTTTGTAAAAATCATCTAGTCTTTCAAGAATGAGAAATTTGGGACCATTTTGCTTAATGTTCATCCATACTTTGTCTAACATTATGTTAGAGGTAGTTATTTTCTAAGGTGGATCCTCAAGATCTTCTAAGATCCATCATTTTGGGAGGTTCTTGGAAAAAGCATTATGACAAGGATTACTATATATTCCATATTGTATGGAAACAATGTTGATTTGGGGTAGCATCAAATGTGCTCTAGCCATAAAAAATGGTGGAGAGGCTAAAGCATATGAGATCTCCAAGACCCAAAATTGGTTTGGACAGATTGTACCCGGTTTGGGAGATATTAAAATAATTAATATTTTCAATGGAGTTCCTAAGTCTAAACTTAGGATAAATAAAATATTAATGGGTATTAATATAAAACTGGGTTAGAAGGTTCCAAAAGTCATGGATCAAGCCAAATCTAATCTTAGCTGTTGATTAGAGATTTAATCTCGACCGTTGGAGGACCAACAAGAAAAGTATAAGAAGAGGCTTGAGGGTTAGTTGGAGAACACACCAGAGTGATCAGTCATTCATTTTTCTAGAGCGGGGTTGCTAAGCAAAGTTGAATAAGTGAGCAGCAGCGAGGGGCAGTGAGTACGACGCAGAGAGGCAGGGACAATGCTGGGAGACCAACACAGAAGCGGAGAGGGCCAGAGCAACAGTCACTCCAGGCTACACAGAGCCTAGTAGAGGCAGCGCAGAGCCCAGAGAGACTGTCATCCACACAGAGGGCAAAGGGAGTGACGTAGAGGCTCCTAGAGGATACGCAGTGCCTCAGAGGGCTGACACAGAGTCCTGGGGCTGACGCAGGTCAGCAGGAGGCTGACACAGAGGCGAGGAGGACCAACGCTAAGCTTCAGTTGTGCCAGAGAGGGTTTTTGTGGGACAAGTTTTCTGAATACCTGTTTCCGAATATAGAGGTATTGCTGCTGTATATTATTCTTTGTCGGGTGAGCCGGTTTAGGCACCCAGTTGTACTCAGATAAACTGCATAATAATATAACCCTCTGAATAGTTGCACCGGTTTTCTCGCATTGGGTTTTTCTGGGGACATTGGTCCAAAAATAACACTGTCACTTGTGTGCTTGTTTTCTTTTAGTTGATGATCTGTAGATGTTGTGACTATATTGTGTTTATTTCGGTATTTAAATGTATTAAATAACTTGTTCGAATTTAAACAAGTAGAAGAAATAAACCAATAGAATACAGATTAATTTCTTGATGGATAGACTTAGAAAATTCAACATGGTATCAGAGCGTGGTTGCAGATCACAGGAAAATTGAAGGCATCAACTTAGCAGAGCATTTGTAGCAAATTCAACGTCCCGAGTGACAGAGCTGATCCTTGCAGAAAGCGACAGAGGAAGGAGTGACGCAGAGGGACTGCGTCATCAATCTGGGCTAGAGAAGGGCAGTGCAGAGGCTGAGGAGAGCAGAAACAGGCTCACGCAGAGGCCAGGTGGGCTGATGCAGTGGGCATAGGGAGCCTATTTGCTGGTGTAGGGATTGCGCAGAGCCAAGAGGCTCAATCCTTCAGTTGTTGGGACATAGGAGGCTGTTGGTAGTTTGTGGAGTGAAGCTGGTGGGGTACTGTGGTCAGAACAGTACCTAAAAGGGAAAGACCAATGTGGAGGGAGTTGCTGCCGAGGCGGATTTCTAGCCAAGGAATTCGGGTCAGTGTTGCAGTTGTACAAACGATCAGAGAGGAGCAACCTGACAGTTGGCAGAAGGATTTCCAAGAGGGAAATCGAGACTCAGAGGGAGTCCAGAAGAGAACTTCCAGATGGGAAGTAGAGAGACTCAGCAGGAGTCGAACTGAGAACTTCTAAGTGGGAAATAGAGAGACTTGGAGGAGTCGACAGAAGAGTAGCAAGATGGCTGTGAATGGGCTGAAAGATCAGGACAAGCTAGATGGAGCGTCCAACTTTGTGGTCTGGAAGGCCAGGATCTTGTCCATTCTAGACAAACATCGTATCAAGGGCTTCCCCT
The DNA here is from genome assembly GCA_000404065.3 of Pinus taeda. Taxonomy (NCBI): domain Eukaryota; kingdom Viridiplantae; phylum Streptophyta; class Pinopsida; order Pinales; family Pinaceae; genus Pinus; species Pinus taeda. The sequence goes on from APFE030050982.1 coordinate 41,111, forward strand.
TGAGAGTGATGGCTATCTTAGTTGACCCGGTAGCAAATGATAGGTACGAGGAGGCAATGGCTAAGGCAAAGTGCAACATCCTTGATGGGGTCAAGGATCATTTGGTACCACATCTTGCCGAGAAGGAAACGATAAAGGAGATGTGGGACGCTTTGAAGACATTGTACCAACATACATTCGTGCAGAGGAAGATGCTCATGGAGAATCAGCTAAGGTCATGCTCATGGAGAATCAGCTAAGGTCATACCAGATGCAGAAGGGAGAGCAGATAGATGTCTTCCTTCGTCGGTTGAAGGAAATCCGTGACCAACTAACTTCCATAGGGGCCATGCCGGATGAGGAATTGATGGTGAGGACCGCACTTAAGCAGTCTCCGAGGATTGAGAGATATTTTTCCAGAGTGTTGGAAATGCTGAGAGGGGGGGTGAATCAATATTTCTTTTAGATTGTTATTTTTATCAGTTAATCATTTATATTTAAAACACAAAATGAATAACATGAATAAATGCTTTTATTAATATAATCTTTACAAGAAATCAAGTACAATGTATATAGGGCTTCAACCAATTGCCAAGCACCAACCTGGACTTTTTGTGAGGCTCCAACCTTCAGAGCACTAACCCTGTCTTGTTAAGGCACCAACCTCCAGAGCACCAACCCTGTCTTGTCAAGGCACCAACCTTGGATTTAGGAGCACTAACTCCCAGGACACCAATCCTTCCAATTTTAAGGCACCAACCCCAAGGGCTCCAACCCTCTGTTGTATATTGTCTGGATATGTTTGGTAGTAGTTCTCTGCTTCCAACCCTGCTAGACCTACGACTTACTTTTGTCCTCCTGCTTCTTCCACATCTGCCAGACCTTCGACTTCCTCTGTTTCTTACAGTTCGCGCATTGTGAACTTTCCTTGTTTTCTGTTATAGATGCCTGAAACGCCTGACTTTTGGCTTCCTTTTTTGTTGGACCTTTTGGCTTCTCGACCTTCGACTTCTCGATCTTCAGCTTCCTTTGTCTCTTCGAGTTCACCAATACTCAAACAGCACGGTCATTGGAAGGGAGGTCGAATTACAATAGATGTTGCATATTAAAATTATATTAGAGAGGCCCTTTCATCCACGGAATTAATTATTCACGAAAATCAAATCACAAGAGAGGTTATACCCATATTGGAGATCCCACGTGCCACGTCATTCCTTTAATCCCGCAATTGCAACTTTCATGAAAATAGGAGGTTTTACAAGTGTGCTCTGTCCTCCGATATCAACATCATCGATATTCACATATCAACATAGTTAAAAACATATAATGGGTGGTCCTACCAGCCACATCATCACCTTAATCGCAATCGCAATTTTCGGAGGTTTGCACATAGCATAGTGATTCCACTACTGCCGACGGAGCAGATGCGATATGATCTTAAGCAGTTGTTAATAAACTCGTTGGGTCCACAACCTTATCGCAATCGGCGGTTTTCCATCTTTACATCTCTTCGAGACTTGCATTATGCGATGGCTGTGATATTTCATTAGAGTTGTTACCATAAACTGATCGGGTCCGTAGTACATATCGCAATCGGCGGATTTCAATGTGGCAAGGCTTTAAAGAGGCTTGCGATGTGGCGGATGTGATGTCATATTAAGGGCTGTTACTATAACCTGTTTGGGTCCGCATGTATTATTGCAATCGCAGTTGTAGTGTGACATTCCTTTAAGACTTGCGATGTGAAGGTTCCGATACACGCAAATGTGATATTACAATAGGGCGGTTTATAATGGAGCAATCGGGTCTGCACCTTATATTGCAGTCAGGGGATTCAATGTGACAAGCCTTCATAATTTGCGATGCGATATTAATTAGGGCGTGTTGTAATGGGACCATTGGTTCCACAATGCTCCTCCAATATCGCTGTTTCTCCTGTGGCTTATCTTCCTGTAACCTCTGATAAATCTGTTTATGCTTCTCCGCTGTTTTCTTCTTATCGGTTCTTCTTGGGCATATATTACATGCGATACTTCCTATATGGCTACTCCGATGTTAACTCCTCTGATACTCTGCAATACTCCTCCAATATTTCTCCGATATTTCATGTTAACTCCTCCGTTAACATTGTTTATGCACCTCCGCCAATGTGTTTCGGCCAATGACCTCTTCCAATAGCTCTTCTTTGACTGCTCCTATTCTTGACTTCCAATGGCTTCCCCGATGGCTTTGCTTCTTGGCTTCTTACTCCTATTTCTTCACAGATCTACTCTGCTTCTCCTTGGCTTCTTGCTCCTGTTTCTTCATGGATCTACTCTGCTTCTCCTTGGCTTCATATCATCATTTAGTATCCTAGAATATTTCCATATTGACATCAATGACAATCTAGATCAACAATCTCCCCCTTTGTCATTGATGGCAATATTCTTCTTCTCTCCCCCTTTGACATCAGCGGCAAAGGAGTGCACAAGGACTCCCCTTGTCATGCAACATCTTGATGAATCAACTTAATATGATGCTAAAGAAATAACCCCCATCTTTTGACAAAGATGTTCAAATGCTTCTCGAGGAAGAGGTTTTGTGAAAATATTAGCGATCTGTTCCTTAGTATTGATATATTCCAAGATGATGTTTTGTTCAGCTACTTGTTCACGAAGGAAATGATACTTGATTGGTATATGTTTGGTCTTTGAGTGCATCACTGGATTTTTGCTGAGGTTGATAGCACTTGTGTTATCACAATAGATGGTGATTAGTTGATTTGTACCTATGTTGACATCTTTCAGAGCTTCCTTCATCCATAATATTTGAGTACAACAATTTGCGGTAGCTATATACTCAGCTTCAGTTGTAGATAGTGATATGGATGTTTGTATTTTGCTAAGCCAAGATACTAGACAATCTCCCAGGAAGAATGCATTTCCACTAGTACTTTTTCGATCATTGGCACTTCCGGCCCAATTAGCATTGGTGTATGCAGTCACAGTAAGAGTTGAGCTCTTAGGGTACCAAAGACCGAAATCAGGAGTTCCTTTCAAGTATCTGAGAATTCTTTTTACAACCAACAAATGGGAATGTTTAGGAGCTGATTGAAATCTTCCCACCATTCCTACTGCTTGCATAATGTCGGGTCTTGTAGCAGTTAAGTATAGAAGGGCTCCAATTGTTGACCTGTAATGAGTTGCATCTACGGGAGGAGAGTCATCATCTTTTCTTAATTTGTAATTTGTGGTCATAGGTGTGCTCATGGGTGCACAATCTTCTATTCCATATCTTTTAAGCATGTCTTTAAGATATTTGGCTTGAGATATGAACATGCCTGCCACGGTTTGAGATACTTGTAGTCCAAGGAAGTAAGGTAACTCTCCTATCATCGACATCTCAAACTCTTTTGACATATTTTGAGCAAACTCATGGCTCATCTCATCATTATTACTAGCAAAAATCAGATCATTAACATAGACAAGTGTGACTAGTAACTTATCCTCATTCGTCTTTATGTAGAGATTACTTCTTGCCACCCCCTTCTTGAACCCTTGGTGTTGTAGATAATGATCCAATCTTGCGTACCAAGCTCTAGGAGCTTGTTTCAACCCATATAATGCCTTTTTCAACTAACAAACAAAGTCCTTTCCTTTTGCTAGATTAAACCCTTCTGGTTGCTCCATGTAGACTTCTTCCTTGAGTTCTCCATTCAGAAATGCTGATTTTACGTCAATTTGATAGATTTTAAATCCTTTTGAGTAAGAAAGTGCCAAGAACATTCTTATAGCTTCCACATGAGCTACTAGTGCAAAGGTTTCTTCAAAGTCAATTCCTTCAATTTGTGAATAACCTTTACAAACAAGCCTTGCCTTATTTATGATGATTTGTCCATCTTCATTCATTTTGTTTTTGAACACCCAATTGGTTCCAATTATATTTTTATCCTTTAGATGAGGTACTAGCTCCCATGTCTCATTCTTCTTGATTTGAGACATTTCTTCTTCCATGGCTTTTACCCATGAGGATCCTTGCTTGAGTAAATGTTTCTGGTTCTATTATGGATAGAAGAGCAACATCACTTTTCTTTGGTGTACTTGTCATCCTTCTTCGAGTTTGCATCCCTTCATCTATATTGCCAATAATCTGCTCTACTGGGTGATGTTTTTGGAGAAACTTCATCTTTGAAGGGAGATGGTTCTTTTTCCTTGTGTTTTTCTTGATCTTTTTCTTCTTTTTCAGGTTCTTCTTCAATGAGAGGGTCAACTTCATGTTCTTCAATTTCTTTTTCTGGAAGGTCTTCATCAATCTTCACATCATTGCTTTCCACTATTTTTCGTAGTCGATTATTGTAGCACTTGTAGGCTTTGCTCCTTGTAGAATATCCAAGGAATATCCCTTCGTCAACACTAGAATCAAATTTTCCTGGTGAGCCATCATTGATTTTTATGAAGCACTTGCTTCCAAAAATCTTGAAGTATTTTACTGAAGTAGGTCTTCCTTTCCATAATTCATAAGGAGTCTTCTCATTATTTGGTCTTAGTTGAGTTTGATTCAAGGTATAAACAACTGTCTCGACTGCTTCTCTACAGAATTTTGGCTGCAAGTCAGCTGCTATTTACATTGTTATTTCCATTTCTTGAACTGTTTGGTTTCTTCTTTCAACTACCCCATTTTGCTTGGTGTTCTGGCAGCAGAGAGTTCTCTTTCGATTCCATGTACTTTACAGAATTCATCAAATTCTTTTGATGTGAATTCTCTCCCTCAATCTTTCTCCTTGGAGTGCCGGAGTTCTAGTTGGTCCACATAAATCAACATGGATGATCTCTAAAGGCTTTGATGTAGAAAACTCCTTGGTCTTGTGGCTGGTTCTAGTTTGCTTTCCATGTTGACATGGACCACATACTCCTTAATTTGGCTTGAATAGGGAGTGTTGATTTGGGGTAGCATCAGATGTGCTCTAGCCATGAAAATTGGTGGAGAGGCTAAAGCACATGAGATCTCCAAGACCCAAAAATGGTTTGGATAGATTGTACTCAGTTTGGGAGATATTAAAATAATTAATATTTTTAATAGAGTTCCTAAGTCTAAACTTAGGAAAAATAAAATATTAATGGGTATTAATATAAAACTGGGTTAGAAGGTTCCAGAAGTCATGGATCAAGCCAAATCTAATCTTAGCTGATGATTATTGATTTAATCTTGACTATTGGAGGACCAATGAGAAAAGTATAAGAAGAGGCTTGAGGTTCAGTTGGAGAACACACCAGAGTGATCAATCATTCATTTTGCTAGAGCAGGGTTGCTAAGCAAAGTTGAATTAGTGATCAGCAGCGAGGGGCAGTGAGTACGAGGCAGAGAGGCAGGGACAATACTGGGAGACTAGCACAGAAGCGGAGAGAGCCAGAGCAACAACCAGTCCAGGTTACACAAAGCCCAACAAAGGCAGCGCAGAGCCCAGAGAGACTCCGTCATCCACGCAGAGGGAAAAGGGAGTAACATAGAGGCTCCCAGAGGTTGCACAGTGCCTCAGAGGGCTGACACAAAGACTCCTGGGGCTGACGCAGGTCAACAGGAGGCTGACGCAGAGGCTAGGTGGGCCAGCGCTGAGCTTCAATTGTGCCAGAGAGGGTTCCTGTGGGACAAGTTTTCTGAATACTTGTTTCCAGATATAGAGGTATTGTTGCCGTATATTATTTTCTGTCGAGTGAGGTTGTTTAGGCACCCAGTTGTACTTAGATAAATTTCATAATAATATAACCCTCTGAATAGCTGCATTGGTTTTCCCGCATTGGGTTTTTCCGGGGACATTGGTCCAAAAATAACGGTGTCACTTGTGTGCTTGTTTTCTTTTAGTTGATGATCTGTAGATGTTGTTACTGTGTTGTGTTTATTTCGGTATTTAAATGTATTAAACAACTTGTTCGAATTTAAACAAGTAGAAGAAATAAACCAACAAAATACAGATTAATTTTCTAACGGATAGACTTAGAAAATTCAACAAACAATACTCTTGGAAGGATGAATGAATGCAGTTAGTCAAGTTGCAGGCTCATTATGAAATACATATAGATGATTGTGTGAAAGGTTATGATGCATGTTTAAAGTAACTTTTGGTAGGATTCATATAATCCTGTAAGAAAAGTTGGCCATAAATTATGCATGATGAATCTTTCATTTGGTTATATGATGGCTACTAGGATGAATTTGACTTACTCTAGAATGGATGAAATATTGAGACTTTCTCACTAGAATAACAATCAACATCTAGTATAATCTCCGGAAGAAAATGGTAACTTGGTAATCAAGTTCGATCCTTGGGCACTCTAATTCTAGTGGAGATGGATCATAAGGATATTGATGCTTTGTTGAGAAAGTTGTCATGATGAGTTAAGTCTGATGTTAATAATTATTATTGGCTATCTAGTTAACATATTATTTTGCTACCTAGAAAGATGTTGCAAGAACACATGATGACAATTAATTCAAGTTCCATTGTATGGAAGGAATGTATGAAGAATGTTGAGGGAAGCTCAATATGTGGTACCTGACAACTATGAAGTCAAGATTTGCTCATCTTGGGATTAAAAGGTAGCCGTGTGAGAAGATACCTTGAAGGTCAAAGGAGATCACTTTCATGAGGAAGCTATGATCAACTTGAAGTCTGGAAAGGCTCAATATAAAGCCTTCATTAATGATGACAAGATGAAAATGTTATGCAAGATTCATGACCCGAAACCTGTCACAAGATTAAGGGAAGAAGATGGCTCTATGATACCCGGAAGAAAGCAAACTCGATACAATGAGATGTGAAGGAAAGAGGGAGCTATGCAAAACAAGTGTAGAAACAAGCTTGAAAGCTTGTTGCTTTGACTTCTATTAGAAAAATAAGGTAGGAATCTCCTCTAGATTTGTTAAAATTGCCAACTAGGGCCAAACTCCATGTGGGTCATCTTATTTATGACAACTGATATTTTTCCTTGATTCCTCTCGTCGAGAGGGATAGGATTGATCTAACGATCATCTGATTCCGACGAGTATTTATGGAGATATGAATTTATTTGTATTTACTTGACAAATTTTCAATGTCGGCCAACAACTAAATGTGTGGCACACATGCCCAACATGTCATATAAATACAAGTGAGTTTGAGTCATTATTCACTCATCTCATCTCTCACACATTCTTCTCTCCTTAGCTGATTGGGTTTACACACAAGGAAGAGAAGCTCACACGTGGGAAGGAGGAGGACGCAAAAGCTGCAGCAAGACGTTTTGGACAGCGTTGACCAAGCGTTGACTTTTCAGGAGTGCGGTTTTGGTGTGGCAGCCTCTCCTAGGTAGGCCACAATTTTTGGCACGCAAACCGAGGTAATATGAACTTTTGTTTGACCAGCATTGACTGCCTTAGTTTGGGGTAGGAGGCTGACTTCAGTTCACTGTTTTGTTGGGGCTGTTTATGGGATGCTTCTTCTTGCTGTTGGAGGACTAGATGATAGGGAAATTGACCAAACATATTGAAGACCATCTTGTTTGACCAGATTTGACTTTGTTGGTTAGGGTTTGCTGCTACTGTCATAAAATTAGAGATTTATGTATTTGTACTATTTCTCTCTGCTGAACTATTGAAGACTAAAGAAGAATTAATCAAAGGGTTTCCCCACATTGGGGTTTGTCCGCAGGTAGCCGCCACATTTGGTGTCTCTTATCTTGGCTTGTTTTTTGTCGATCTATTAATGTTTTATCAACATTTTACTTTATGTTTATGTGATTGCTAAACAGTGGCTAATTAGAAGAAATCAAAGTAAACTGCACTAAGCATAGAACATACCATAAATTAACATGGTATGAGAGCTAAGGTGAAGACAAAGCCCAAGCAAGAGCAAGAACAAGAGCAATCACCGAAGGATGTTGAAGCAATCTTAAAAGCTTCATTGTGTCCTCATCACACTTCTCTGCTGAAGATAAGCTCCGTGAGTAGTCTGACTATCACAGATGGAAGATGTCTCTCGATCTAACATTGGAAGGGTAGGGAGTGTTGGACCATGTGAGAGGCAAAATCGTTGAGCCTTAATCAAATGCATCCGTTGCTGCTAGGAACAAGTGGACTAGGGGAGAAGTCAAGCAAAGAAAATCATCCGGGACTTTATGGACAAGCGCCAAGTGGCTTACATTTCCGAACTGACCACCTCCAAGGAAATCTACGATAGATTGGTAAGCCTATATAAAATTAGTGATGCAAATCAAGTTTTATTCTTTAGAAATAAGCTGAAGGAAATTAAAAAGGGCAAAAATGAGAGTATGCAAGCCTACTTCTTAAGGATCACCGAGATCAAGAATGATCTCCTCTCGATTGGGAAAGTCGTTCCTAGCAGGGAACTGACCATCACAACTCTCGGAGGGCTCCCATATAAATGGTATACCACTCTTCTCAACAATAATGTAATCCCAGGATTTGAGGAACTGATGGTGAGATGCATTCAAGAAGAAACAAGGATGGAAGAGTAGGAAATGTGTTAATTTTAGGTATGTTCTATGCTTAGAGCAATTTATTTCAATTTTCACAGTTAGCTCAATATATTTTCCAGATTAGCAATCACATTAGCTTTAAAGTAAACTGCAGATAGAACATAAACATAAATTGTAGAATACAAGCCAAGACAAGACAACACAAGATGTGGCGCTAGCCAAGGACAAACCCCAATGTGGAGAAATCCTTGATCAATTCTTCTTATATGTTCTTCAATATTCAACAGAGAGAGAGAGATAGTACGTTTACAACAGAAGTCAACACTTTGACTTATCTAGATAAGAGCATAGATCATCTCTAAGAAGATGATACATGAGATCAGTTGAAGACATGCTACTTCAACTGATTCTCCAAGGTGACTCCTTCACCTATTGTTGTGCTGCATTTCATCATCATGCTGCACCTCAATGCGCTGCACCATGCTGCACCCATCATAACCATGCTGCATCTCATCACACTTCATTAATCATGACTGTACCCATCACTGTATTGCATTATGTGCCATTGCTGCACCATGTTGCCATACTGACCTATGCGTTGGCTGCATCTTGCTTGCTTGTTGTCCTTAGCATGCTTCTTGTTACATGCTAGCTGTCCCTTGCATGCTAGCTGTAACATTGCATGCTTGGTGTATTTGCTGCTAAGTACCATATAACTGTCCCAATGTTAGTTAGTTGTCTCTTGCATGATGCTGTCCTTCGGAGACAGATGCTCTATCTGTTCCAGCAGTTCCTGGTAGTTCTGACAGTTCCGACTATTCCTAGCAGTTCCGGCAATTCCAACAATTCCAGCTATTCTCAGCAGTTCCAACAATTCCGGCTGTTCCCGACAGTTCTAGCTTTTTCCCTCTGCGTCAACTTTCCCGCTTGTTTTGGCAGTTTTCGGCAGTTTCGGCAATTCCGGCAGTTCCCGACAGTTCCAGCTTCTGCCCTCTGCGTCAGCTTTCCCGGCTGTTTTGGCAGTTCCGACTATTCCCGTTAGTTCTGGCTTTTCTCGGCAGTTCCGGCTTTTCCTGGTAGTTCCGGCAGTTCCGGCAATTCCTGGCAGTTCCGGCAATTCCTGGCAGTTCCGACAATTCTAGCGATTCTCGGTAGTTCCGGCTTTTCCGGCATTTCCCGACAGTTCTGGCAATTCCCGGAAGTTCTGGCAATTCTGGCTATTCCCGACAGTTCTGGTAGTTCTGGATTTTCCGGCTTTTCCTGGCAGTTCTGACAATTCCCAGTAGTTCCGGCAATTTCGGCAATTCCCAACAGTTCCGATAGCTCCAACTTTTCGCGGCAGTTTCAGCTTCTGCCCTCTGGATTAGGGTAGCGTTATCCCTTAGGATCTCTCTTCCTACTAAAACCCAAAGACAAGTAGAGAGGAAGAGATCCCAAGTGTGTTGAAATGACTTGAAGGCCACCTCTATTTATACTAAAACGTTGAGCACAAGTGGTTTATTGGTTGTGGCCGACCTGCGAAATTGTCCAATAACACAAATAAATTCATATCTCCATGAATACTTATCGAAATCAGATGATCTTTAGATCAATCATACACCTCTCGATGAGAGGGATCCAAGAAAAATATCAGCTTCCATTAATAAGATGACCCACATGGAGTTTGGCCCTAGTTGCCAATTTTAACAAAATGCCTGCACTTAGAGGCAATCCGGCTGCATTCTCCTCTCATGCTAAAAGGAGAAATAATTTCGAGGCAAAATCTAAGGGAAAGGCTAGACCAAAAGGTGGAAGGAAAGGTAGATGTTACATTTGCAACAAAATTGGTCACTATGCAAGGGAGTGCCTTGATAGAAAGGACACATCTCATGACGATGATCAAAATCACTCCTGAGGCAATTCCAACAACAATCAAAGGAAGGGCAGGTTCAATGGCAAAGGAAAGAGGAATGACGGAAATCAAGGAAATGGTTAACCCTCCAAGAAGGCAAGAAACTCCAGGTATGAATCTAACGTTGTTAACAATAAGAAAGATGAATATTATGTACCAGCGACCCTCTCTACTACTGCTCCCCTGGATTCACTGGGAAATTGGCTTATTGATAGTGGTGCCTCAAGGCACTTCACTGGATACAAAGAAGCTCTCTCTAATCTGATAGAGAAGGAGACCAACCTGGAAATTGTTCTCGGGGACAACTCCAAATATCTTGTGAAAGGCATAGGGAATGTCTCTCTGCAATTGAATTAGGGTAATACAATTAATTTGCAAGAAGTCCTATATGTCCCTGATCTCAAAAAGAACCTGGTGTTGCTTTCGGCAATGGAAGACAAAGGCTACAAGGTGGCCTTCATCGATGGCAAGGTACGTGTATGGAAAGAGAATTTCAAAGATGCTTTCACTCTTGGGTTTCGGGTTGACTCTTTATATCATGTGGGAGGAAGTCCGTTGGGTGTCATCACTTGTGACACATCTCTTCAGTCTGAACTATGGCACCGGAGGTTTGCCCACCTTCATTTTAAAGCTTTACCCGATGTGAGACAAATGGTGATTGGAATTCCTGAATTCAAATTAGAGCAAGAAGGTGTATGTCCTGGATGTGCCAAAGGAAATTTCAAAAGGGGACCATTCCCCTCAAGCCATAGCAAGACCTCCGATATATTGCAGTTGGTTCACTCCGACATATTTGGTATGATGCTTGTGAATTCCTGGGGAGGATATTTATATTACCTCACTTTTACATATGATTATTCTCGCAAGACTTGGATATACTTCTTGAAAAAGAAGGATTATTCTCCTGGTTTCGTCAATTCAAAGGCTTGATCAAAAATCAAAATGAAAAGAAGATCAAGATCTTAAGGACTGATAATGGGACTGAGTATGAATCCAATGAGTTCCATGACTTTTGCAAAGAGGCTGGCATTAAGAGGGAGACTACACCACCATATACTCCCGAGTAGAATGGTGTGGCGGAAAGGAAGAATCATACGATTGTGGAAGTTGTTCGTGCTATGCTCCATGATCAAAGGCTTCTGAAGTTTCTATGGGCCGAAGCTGTGAATACCGCCGTATATGTGCAAAACCGATGCCGGCATCAAGCATTGGGTTCCAGGACCTTCAAAGAAATGTTCACTGGTAAGAAACCTGACGTATCTCATTTTAGAATTTTTGGAAGTCCTGTATATTTTCATGTGCCAAAAGAGAAAAGGAATAAATTGGGTGCATCTGGAAAGAAAGGAATCTTCGTGGGCTATAGCGAAAATACCAAGGGCTATGGAATCTATGTGGCTGGTCAAAGGGATGTTGAGATTAGCCATGATGTCACCTTTGATGAAGAAATGGTTCTTAGCAAAGTTGACAGTCTTCCTATACTAAGGAAATTTGGAGACGCTGACCCTAGGAAACTAGAGGAAAAGGAAGATGAGACGATGCCTGATGTAGAAGAACCTATGGATCCTAACCTTCCTCTTCTAGGAAGAGGCCTTCATGGCTCAGGGGGACACTTGATGACACCAAAGGACACATTACACCCAGAGGGACTTTCCATGAAAGTAAGAAGCCGGTTAGGTATCAGGGATACTTGACCATCATGAGCATGATCATTCAAAATGAGGCTTCATCGTTTGTAGAAGCTGTCAAGCATCAAGTATGGAAGGATGCTATCACTGAGGAATATGAGTCCGTCATGAAGAACGATGTCTAGGATGTGGTCCCCAGACCCCAGGACAAAGCAATTGTTAGTTCGAAATGGCTTTACAAGATAAAGCATGGAGCTGAAAAGTATAAGGCTCGTTTTGTTGCTCATGGTTACTCTCAGAAGGAAGGTATAGACTATGACGAGATATTTGCGTCTGTTGCCCGATATACCATGATCCGCTCGATCATAGCCCTTGCTGCTTCGCAAGGATGGAACCTCCATCATATGGATGTTGAGACCGCGTTCTTGTATGATTCGATCAAAGAGGAAGTCTATGTGGAACAACCTGAAGGATTTGAGATTCATGATCGAGAATCTCACATGTGCAGGTTGAAGAAAGCCCTTTATGGGTTGAAGCAAGCACCCCAAGCGTGGTATGAGAGGATCGATAACTACTTGATGAAGTTGGGATTCACTAGGAGTGAAGCCGACCCTAACCTTTACTTTAAGCTTGAAGATGAAAAACCTCTCATACTGGTGCTGTACGGTGATGACCTCTTTCTGACAGGTGCAGACCCTCTCATTCACAAATGTAAGAGAGAGTTGGCTTCTGAGTTTGAGATGAAGGACCTGGGATTGATGCACTATTTCCTAGGACTAGAAGTCTGGCAGAAGATAGGGGAGATTTTCCTATCTCAAGGAAAATATGTGGTGAAGGTATTGGAGAGATTCGGTATGGTGGACTGCAAGCCCGTGACTACGCTGATGTGTTGATTTGGGGTAGCATCGGATGTGCACTAGCCACAAAATTTGGAGAGGTTGGGGCACATGAGATCTCCAATACCTAGAAAGGGTTTGGGCAGATTCTAAACAGATCAGGAGATGTTAAAATAATTAATATTTTTAATGGAGTCCCTAAGTCTAAACTTAGGGAAAATAAAATATTAATGTGTATTAATATGAATCTGTGTTAGAATGGTCCAAAAGACATGGATCAAGTGAGATTTAATCTTATCCATTGATTAGGGACTTAATCTCGGCCGTTGAGATGTGAACAGGAAAAGTATAAGAGGAGGTTTGAGGGTCACTTGGAGAGCACACTAGATGATCAGTCATTCTATTCTCTAGAGCAGGGTTTGCTAAGAGAGATAGAATTAGTGATCAGGAGAGCAACTGAGGGGCATTAAGTACAAAGAAACAGAGAAGGCAGAGATTGTGTCAGGAGGGCAGCGCAGCAGCCACGGAGAGTGACGCAGAGCCAGCAAGGGCTCACACAAGGCCACACAGAGGCAGCGAAGTGCTGTGCAGAACACCAGAGAGGCTAGCGTGTCTGATGTAGAGGCCCAGAAAGCTGATGCAGGGCCTCTTGGGGCTGACACAGGCCAAGAAGGCTGACGCAGGGCCAGCGTGAGACAAACAGGGGCTAACGCAGTCCAGATTGGGCAGACGTTGGGGTTGCAGGAGCAGTTTTGTGCTGAGTAGCTGCCGGAAGGATTTTGCGGGGTTTCAGGCAGGAGATTTCTCTCAAACTGTGAGGTATAGCTGCCAAGGAAATTCTTTGTTGGTTAGGCCAGTTTTGGCACCTAGATTGTACTCTGATATTGCTTAATAAGAAAACCCTTAGATAGCTGCACCGGTTTTCGCGCATTGGGTTTTTCCGGGGACATTGGTCCAAAAATAACAGTGTCATGTGGAGTGTTTGTTCTTGTTTCTTTTAGTTGCTGATCTGTAATATGTTGAGCATGCACTGGTGTTTATTTTCAGTATTTACTTTAACTTGTTAAAGAAAAATAACAAGTAGGTAGGAATAAATCAGAAAAAGTGCGTGAAGGGTTTCTAAACTAAGTAAACTTAGAAACTTCAACACGTTGGAGCTTGACTTCAAGAAGTTAAGAGGTAGTGCTGCCGGACCTGTTTTACAAAATGCTACCGAGTATCGTCAACTCATCGGAGCATTGATGTTCTTGGTGAACTCCCGTCCGGATATATATTTTGCAGTCAACACATTGAATCAACATATGGTTGAGCCTCACCATACACATTGGATTGGTGCCAAGAATCTATTGAGATACCTTCGTGGCACAATCTCTCATGGGTTGAGATACACTGCCAGAGATGTGACACTGCATGGATATACCAATGCTGATTGGGTAGGCAGTGTGGTGGATCGAAAGAGCACTTCCGGGTGATGTTTCTCTTTAGGATCTGCTTCAATATCTTGGATGAGCAGGAAGTAGAAGTCAGTGGCTTTGAGCACCGCTGAGGCAGAGTACATTGCTATGAGTATGGCCTCTTGTGAGGCGGTCTAGTTGCGGAAGCTCTTTAGTGAGCTGTTTGGATTTACATTGGATACTACCATGATCCTATGTGACAACTAGAGTGGGATTCGATTATCAGAGAATCCCGTATTTCATGATCGCTCCAAGGATATCAATATCAGGTACCACTATATTCGGGATACGTTGCAGAGGGGAGCAATAAGGCTCCAACATATCGGTACAGATGAGAAGGTCGCCGACATTTTGACGAAACCCCTAGGAAAGGTCAAATTATTGACTTTCTGAGAACGACTTGGTGTCGTTGAGAGACCCTCTTATGAGGGTTGTGTATGATGCATACATTGAGCTCTGGGAGCTCCGGGGGGCTTGGGGTACTTCTTGGAGCGACATGCGACCACAGGTCAACTCACCCTCCCCTAGTGGTGCGCTATGTACAGGATGAAATGTTCAACCTTCCCTTGTTATACCCCATGGTGACTTAGGGACAGGATGATTAGTTCTCTTGTCGAGGCATCCTACCCATGCAGTCTGGGACTCATGGGAAGTACCTCTCATCTGATCAATGAGCAGGGAAATGGGGTTAGGGACCATGGTAGTACTATCGATGGACACATCATTATATCTACCGTACTCCCTATGCTAGGATGACCTCCATTAATCTGCGATCAGTGAGAGTGGTATGACACACTCTCTGGGACTGACTTTGGGTCAATGGAGGATGGTATGATACATCCTTGACCATTTCCTCTTCTTCATAGTTCAACAGAGCAGAGCAGACCCGAGCAGTGCAGGGCAGTGCATTTGATGGCAGAGATAGTACCGACGGTCAGAGGAATTAGCAGATGGAGTTCTCCCTAGTTGAGAGGGAGTGTTAAAATTGGCAACTAGGGCCAAACTCCGTGTGGGTCATCTTATTTATGGTAGTAGATATTTTTCCTTGATTCCTCTCGTCGAGAGGGGTAGGATTGATCCAACGATCATCTGATTCCGACAAGTATTTATGGAGATATGAATTTATTTGTATTTACTTGACAGGTTGTCAAGGTCGGCCAACTACTAAATGTGTGGCACACATGCCCAACATATCATATAAATACAAGTGAGGTTGAGTCATTATTCACTCATCTCATCTCTCACACATTCTTCTCTCCTTAGCTGATTGGGTTTACACACAAGGAAGAGAAGCTCACATGTGGGAAGAAGGAGGATGCAGAAGGGCAAGGAAGGAGGACGCAGAAGATGCAACAAAACGTTTTGGACAACGTTGACCAAGCGTTGACTTTTTAGGAGTGCGGTTTTGGTGTGGTAGCCTCTCCTAGGCATGCCACAATTTTTGGCACACAAACTGAGGCAATCTGACCTCTGGTTTGACCAGCGTTGACTGCTCTAGTTTGGGGCAGCAGGTTGACTTCAATTGACTGCAGTTTGACTGTGTTTTTGGGGCTATTTATGGGTTGCTTCTTCTTGCTATTGGAGGACTAGATGACCGGGAAATTGACCAAACATATTGAAGGTCAATTTCATCTTGTTTGACCAAATTTGACTTTGCTAGTTAGGGTTTGCTGCTGCTGTCATAAAATCACAGATTTATGTATTTGTACTATTTGTCTCTACTGAACTATTGAAGGCTAAAGAAGAATTGATCAAAGGGTTTCCCCACATTGGGGTTTGTCCCTAGCTAGCCACCACATTTGGTGTCTCTTGTCTTGGCTTGTTTTCTGTCGATCTATTAAAGTTCTATTAGCATTTTACTTTATGTTTATGTGATTGCTAAACAGTGGCTAATAAGAAGAATTCGAAGTAAATTGTACTAAGCATAGAACATACCATAAATTAACAAGAATTGAGAGGGAGTAAATGAGTCTCCTTGAATAGGAGCAAGGATCTATTCTCAAAGGAGAATAGGGATATCCTCTTTGGTTGAGAGGGAGTGATGGTGGACATCACATCTGCATTCTTTCTTCATGTATCTTGCACTTGACCAGGACTAACAACCGCAAGTTTAAGTGAAGGCCTTGAAGAAAGAATGGTGGAGGATTGAATAAGCATCTATGGTTTTCTTGAGGATAGAACATCCAAGAAAGGAAATGAACCAACAGTCTTTGAGGATAGGACAGGTGTCCAAGATAAGAGTGGTGGAAGAGGACTGATATTCTTTGAGGATTCAGGGTTGGAAATCCAAGATAAGAATAGTCTTAAAAGGACATACCTTGTGGACATATTGATGGGGTATGTGCCTTGTAGAGGTAGTGCGGTATCAGATGTAAAGTCTCCTAGCATAATGCTCTTGAATGAAGTAGAGCTTCTCAGTAAGGCCTCGAAGATAGTGCTGGTTGATCATAATGTTGATGCTTACAAATGGCTTATCAATCTGACTCTTCTTATGAGAACTTTTCAAAGGGAGTACTTCCCTTGTACCAATTGGACAATTATGAATACCACCCTAGTTAAGAGGAAGTGTTGGAAAATGTAACTAGTTTCGGTCTTCATAGTTGTCATTTGACTCATGTCATGATGTAATTCTTATGTATCTATCAAATGAAGAAAGGAAAAATATGTAAAGATAGAAAAGGAAGTGATATATGTAAAGAATGGGTTTCATGCTCAAGCCATTTGTCATTAGGTCAAGCATCCATTGAATGCTCCTAAGGTTTACATGAATCAAAGTGTCCTCGTCATATTGTAAATGTCTCATTTGGGCATTTGTATCAAAAGAAGAAAAAATATTTTTGTATTAAGAAATGTCTAGAAGGCTCCCAAAACCAAGTCGGCCAACCCAACATAAGTTAGCGTAGAAAGGGTTAATGGAGCCTCTTGAAAGGCTATACAAAGGAGGAACTTCAACCTCCTTGGAGACATATCACACACACATCTCTTGAATTCGATCTACAGTTAGAAAGGAGAGTTAAAATTTTAGAAGAACATGAAAAGGCTAGTGAAGAAGGGAAGAAGCCCTAGAAAGGATTGGAGATCTGAAATCTTCCTACTTCAGCTCACACATGCGAGAAACTTAGGGTTTGTTGAGAAATCTAGGGCATCAATACTTAAGTGATTTCTCTATTTTGATAATTGCTTGTACGAGATTTTTCAGTTCTTTATTATAATCTTCTCTTGATTATGTTACTATAGTGTTCTTTTCGTCAAGACAATTACTAATGAATGAACAATAAAGGAGACGAGACACAGCATGTAGGTTGTCAGCCAGGGCCAAAACCTCTCACTCTTTGAGAGGAAAACCCAAACCAATTCTTCTTATAGATCCTTCAATTGATGAATACCAAGACCATGACAAAGACCCTTGACACTAGAGCCCTTCCAAGACCAAGTCACAAACCTCGTCTTCAACCTTAGATCAACATTGCTCTTCTTCTTCCTCTTCTTGACTTCCTTCAGAATTTTGGCCTCTTCTTGTAGGTTTGCAACTCTTTTTCTTTTCAACATAAACCCTAGATCAATCTTTTGATCCTTGAATAGTCTCCTATAGAAGAGAGACTCCCTTCTCTTCTACTCGGCTTCCTTCAATGAAGTCTTTACTCAAACTTGATCACCCTTGTATGACTGCAACTTTTGGCCTCCTTTAGATCTGTAATCTTCGCACGTGTGAGGGTAGAATAGCCCAAGACCAGTCCACCAATAATGTCACTTCCTCCTCTTTTCTTCCTTCGTTCTTTGTTGATGTTAGTGGCTCCTTCTAGTATGATTTTCACACTTGTTGTTAGAGACTTTCTTAATAGACTTGATGTCCT
Organism: Pinus taeda; assembly: GCA_000404065.3. Classification (NCBI taxonomy): domain Eukaryota; kingdom Viridiplantae; phylum Streptophyta; class Pinopsida; order Pinales; family Pinaceae; genus Pinus; species Pinus taeda. The sequence goes on from APFE030050982.1 coordinate 59,200, forward strand.
CCAAATGAGGCCGAGAACTGCTATATATAGTGGGTTGACCATCACTATTAGGCCAACATGATCACTTGGAGTAAGCCGACTTCATCGTTCTAGAATTATCCTTTCATTGTAGGCTGACTTGAGCGAGGACTAGTGACTTGGTCTTGGAGGGTGAATTACAACAAATTCGTCTTCTTACAATGTGTAACATGCCTTAAATACATGACAATGACTCTTTAGACTTTTATGACTAGATGACAATATCCCTAAGGGCTCACAATGGGCGCCTTACCTAAAAATAAAATCTCTTGCTCATGAAATCCATGATGCAAGCATTACAACAATTTTATTTTTCTTCTTTATATCTGTTACATAAAATCACAATTACATGTCATTATGAAGACCGAACCTAGTTACGCTTTTCAACACTCCCTCTTAACTAGGGAGGTATTCATAATGGTACCTGGTCATTCACAGTCTGAAGAATTTCTCATAAGAAGAATCAGATTAGTAACCCATCTCTATAGCATCATATCAACTAACATTGTCACATAGCAAGGCCTTGACTAATAGCTCTATCTCTCCACAAGATCTGAGCTCAATGCTGGTGAGACCAATGATTTATAGACAACCTTATCATTGTCTCCCCTGGAACATACCCCACTCGGGTTCTCAAGGTGTGTTCCATCAGGACTATTCTTATCTTGGATTCCCAGTCCTCAAAGAATATCAATCCTCTACGACTACTCTTATCTTGGATGCCCTATCTCATCTTCAAAAAGCATTGGATGCCGGATGTTTACCCAATCCTCCACCTGTCTTCCCAAGTGAAGACAAGAATGATGTGTCTATCTTTCCCTCTTAATTAGGGAGGATATCTGTTCTACTAAAGGAATGTATGTAAGCTCCCTCTTGGCTTAGGAATTTTCCAAGTTTCTTCCAAGTAAGAAACTTGTTTCCAGGCTCCCTCTTAATTAGGGACCTACAACAACTCCTCAAGGGGAGATGAAAAGACAAATAGCTGCTTCCTTCGATGTCATGAATTTCTTCTTCGTTACGGGGTCTTCATCGTTTGGGACTTCTACATAGGGCATAGACCGTCCATCAATTTCATCCATGAGTTAGTCATGTCATCATTCCTTTCATCAGAATGTGATTCATTAGTCTACATCTGGCCTTGCTTCATGTCATGCTTCCTTCTTCATGCTACCTTCTTCGAAAGGATCTTACATCCTTCTACAACCACAGTTCTTCCCTAGGCAGTGATCATAAGCCCATCTAGATATTGTTCAAAAATAAGAAATGAACACATAAAATCAACATTAACTTTGTGATGGTCTTTCATCATGACATCTTCTAGTTTGCATCAACATCCTGCATACATATCGACACATCTCCCAAGGATATATATATATATATATATATATATTGTCAAGGGTCTCTTTGTTTTTCAGACTCCATTAGAGTCTTCATATCTTCCATGAAGATATCCTAGTCAAGTTTTCTTGGTCTTTCAGATGTTGATTTCCTTTACCATGGTTGCATATTCCATGATCTCTTCCTTCCTTTCTTCACACAGTTCATTCCCAGGAGCTTCCAATAAGAGTTCTTCAATTGCAGTCAACCACCTCGTACTTCATATAAGGACGTATTATTTGATTTCATCTAGTGCATATGAGACCCATGCATTCTTGCATCCTTTTTGAGGGAAGAGATCCTTTCTTTTGATCATGCTCTTAAGATAGAGCATTGGTTCATGATATTTGCAATCATATGACACGACTTCTACAATATCAAATGTAAGCATACATACCTCATTTTTCCTTTGGGTCATCCAGACTTCCTATAGCTGTCTCCTTTGAATCACTCGATCCACTTCACTGATGTCATCATACCATCATCCCATGAATTCCACAAGTTTGGAATTCTTGATGAAACACTTTCTTCCCTTCATGACTGGTGAACCTTACAATGAAGATTCCATCAGAGAATCTTGAGTATCTTGCATATCCTATTGTGCAGATGTTACCTTTTGACTGATGTATGATGAGCCTTGTCCTAGACAACTTCTTCCTTTTTCGTAAGTATCACTTGAGCTTTCAATGAGGTTTCCAAGAGCTATATCCTACATAGTTGACTGCCATAGATTTTGTTCCAGACATCCTTCATGTTACCTATGTCACGAGCTCTTACTTCTAATGCTTCTACCATGATGCCATTTTCTAATATGATGCATCGTATCTTATTTACAATGCTTCCTATCTCGATAGCTATAATTTACACAACTCAAGAGAACTTTTAGTGAAGGAGATTATCTCATTGATAGGAGAGATCTCTCACTTCCTCCTTAGGCTTCTTCGTCTTAGGTTCTTCCACTTCTTTAGTAATATGGACTTCTTCCGTATTTCTCTTGTTATTGCCCCTTTTAAGTTTAGGACAATCTCTTCTATAATGCCCATATTCTTGAAATCCATAGCATTGAACCTTAGCCATGTTATTCTTTTTCTTTTGAGGACCAAATTTACCAAACTTTCCTTTTCTTTTTGTCATAGCAGCATATGCTTGATTTTGCTCATTTGATCCTGCATCAGTTTTTGCTTTCAGCCTAGTTTCTTTGATCTTGCACAATGACCATAGATCTTGGAAAGGAGTGGCTTCTTTCTTCCCATAAATACTTGAAGTGAAGTTGCCCCATTCCTCTAGTAATGCATTCAATACTACAATGGTCATTTCTTTGTCAGACGTTATTTCACGCAGATCTTGAAGTTGATCTCTTATTTCTGAAATCCTCATAAAATATGAGGCTATTCCTTCTTCTTTTGAAATCTTCAATTTGTAGAGTTCTTGCCTTAGAGAGATAACTTCTCCTCCAGTACTTATGGAAAACAACTCTACCAATTTGTCATATATATCTTTTGAAGTGTCTAATTTTTATACATATGGGATGAGGGAGTCTTTGATGGATTCTATGGGAATCCTCTAGGCCCTCACTTCCCCTTTCATGTATTTAGCAAGTTCTTGGGTATCTTCTTTGGGAGGTTGGGTTATTGACCCCTTGATGTGATCCATGACTTCATTCTCAATAAGGTTTAGGTCTATTCTTTTCTTCCATGCAAGAAAATTTGAAGCCCCAACTAATTTGTTGCTCTCCTTGCAAAAAGACATTTTGATAGATTCAGATGAAGTCATATGCTTACTTGACTAGATGCTGCTTTCTCCACTTGCTTCCTCCTTTAACTTGATAGTGATATAGATAGTAGGAGACTACTTCTTGATAGATTCTTTTCTACAGGAGAAATCCTTGATCTCTGTGATGGAGTTCTTCAAAGGTTAAAGCTTTGCTTTAATGAGAGAGAGCTTGCTTCACAAACCTTTTTGAAGATGATGACAATGTTGTTCGATCTAGCCTTCTTTAGTCTTTAAAAAAAAATCTTACACTTCTTAGATGATGGTTGAGTGATGATATAGGAAATGCTTCTAGGGTTTTGGTCTTTCTTTCTGCTTCCTCCCTCATGATGATTCCAAGACTTTTGCTGAAGTAGATTTCTTTGATCTAGGGTTTCAGTATGATGTAGATCTTGAACTTTTGCTTTGATATTCTTCGACTCGCTTTGATCCCTTTCTTGAAACTTGTTCCTTGTGTGTCTCTTTGATTGGATGCCCCTTCTCGACTTTGTTACCTTAGCTCTGATACCATGTTGGGAAATCTAGGGCATCAATAGTTAAATGATTTCTCTATTTTGATAATTGCTTGTGAGAGATTTTTCACTTCTTGATTATAATCTTCTCTTGCTTATGTTATTATAGTGTTCTTTTCATCAAGAAAATTACCAATACATGAACAATAAAGGAGATAAGAGACACAATATGTAGGCTGTAAACCAGGGCCAAAACCTCTCATTCTTTGAGAGGGAAACCCAAACCAATTCTTCTTATAGATCCTTCAATTGACAAATACCAAGACCATGACAAAGACCCTTGACACTAGAGCCCTTCCAAGACCAAGTCACAAGCCTCCTCTTCACCCTTAGATCAACGCTGCTCTTCTTCTTCCTCTTCTCGGCTTCCTTCAGAATTTCGGCCTCTTCTTGTAGGTTTGCAACTCTTTTTCTTTTCAACAGAAACCCTAGATCAGCCTTTTGATCTCTGAATAATCTGCTTTAGAAGAGAGACTCCTTTCTCTTCTACTCGGCTTCCTTCTATGAAGTCTTTACTCAAACTTGATCACCCTTGTATGAATGCAACTTTCAACCTCCTTCAAATCTGTAATCATCGCACGTGTGAGGGTAGAATAGCCCAAAAACAGTCCACCAATAATTCACTTCCTTCTCTTTTCTTCCTTTGTTCTTTGCTAATGTTAAGGGTTCCTTCTAGTATGATTTTTGCACTTGTTGTTAGAGAATTTCTTCACCGAATTGGTGTCCTCCAAATGAGGCCGAGCACTGCTATATATAGTGGTTGGATCATCACTATTAGGTCAACATGATCACTTGGAGTAATCCGACTTCATCGTTCTAGAATTATCCTTTCTTTGTAGGCCGACTTAAGTGAGGACTAGTGACTTGGTCTTGGAGGGTGAATTACAAAAGCAAATTCGTCTTCTTACAATGTATAACATGCCTTCAATACGTGACAATGACTCTAGACTTTTATGATTAGATGACAATATCCGTAAGGTCTCACAATGGGAGCCTTAACTAAAAATAAAATCTCTTGCTCATGAAATCAATGATGCAAGCATTACAATAATTTTATTTTTCGTCTTTACATCTTTTCAATAAAATCACAATTACATGTCATTATGAAGACCGAACCTAGTTACACTTTTCAACAAGGTTTTTGTGCATACCTAAAGTCTGGAGGTTGCAAGAATAGTGGAAGATTATTCTTGGGGAACCGAAAGGCTAGAAGAGTCTTTCTTTTGAAGAATATCGTTTCACTGCTCTTGTCTTGTGATAGAGAAGAATGATTGGTGGCTGACTTGGTTCTTGGCGGTAGCCCTGATCTAGGTTTTTAGTCTTGGAAGTCTCCTTTGAATCGATTCTATAAGAAGAGAAGTTCCTTTTGGGTTTTGCCGTGATACTATGCGGCAGGATGGGAGTTATTAAAGTAATATAGTGTCAGGGAAAAGGCTACACCAGTTCCCCATCCATCAGAATGACGTTGATGAAGAGGTGTGTTATAGTAATGCGATATCGAGTAACCCGCCCTTTCGTTTGATCGCCCCTATTTCTTTCTCTATTATACCGATACCTATCCTCCCCTCACTACTATAGGGTAGGGGAACCTTGCTTGCGTGGAAACTACTATCGGCCGGTGGTGCCTATGTAATGGGGTTGGGAGCCAAAACGACTACTTTATTTCATTTCATAGGGTGTGGGGGGGCAAGGTCAGCTCCCCCTCGTGTGTCTCCCTCGGGAATTCCGCGTATTGAATGAAATGGGGCAACTGAATTGACTGATAAGGCCAAGCATTCACCACCATTTCATAGATGGAGGTAATGGATCGACCGACACCACACTTGACGGGTACTAAAAAAGCAATCCCATTCCAAACAAGCAAGTACATTCCTCAAGGCCTCTTCCTCATCTCTCTCATGGACTCGGACAATCTCGTGTCGGTCACACTCTTATTCTGCCGAATCTTCATTTGCAGAGGCTGCTAGCCCATTTATTTCCATAATCCCTTTAAACAAGTAGAGTCATCATTTTTCCCTGGCTTGGAGCCTATATTGTGTGTTCTTCTTTGTATGATTGTGATCTTCATGGTTTTGGCATTTATTTGATGATAAGAACATAAACATAATAATGAAGAACATAATATCACAAATAATTCTCTTTGAAGGAAAAAGTGAAATTAAATGCTGCCCTAATCGATTTTCCAATGCCCTGTTCAAATTTGAGGATATAACCACTTCGTCTGTATTGTATACCTTTGGTGATTACCTAATGGGTGGCTTCTGTCATATATGTTATTGATATACATTCTGATTATTTGTCTTTGTTTTTTGTTGATGTGATCTCCTATGATTATATGTTAAACTTGCTTGTGGCAATTGATATGGTAAGATACATGCATATGTGCATTTTTTGTCAGTGCGCCAATGGTCTTCTAGGTTTAGAACGCTGAAATATATGTTGAACATAAAGGATGACACATGATTATCTCTCCTCCTATGGATAACTTTCAATCCAATATCAAGGCTTCCTGCTCCGACTTTTCTATAGTTGTTCCAAGGGATGACCTTTAGTCAGGAACCATTGAACTGAGGATGACGAGGCAGTAGCTGCGTTGATAGGAATTTGAAGCAGAAAGAGTTTGATATGAATATCCTAGAGGTCATTTAAGAATTTGTAGAGAATTTCTAAATCTTTATCTTTGCATTTAGGCTTGCAAGGTTTTTTTTCAACTTTCTGGAATGATTCTTCTGCTCTGTAATTTTGTGCATAATTATTTAGATATCTTCTCAAAAGCTTTTATAACTAGCTTTCTACGGAGATGTTAAAAGGATACTGCAGTTCATATAGTTGTAAAGGAAACCTGCTGACTCTTTTTGGCATTGCAATTCATATAATGGCAGAGCAAACCTGCTGACTCTTTTTGGCACTGCGTGTTGAATCTTGATGGAATGAGGAAGGATGGGTTTAACATCTATGTAGTCATTGTATTTTGTTTGGCCAACTGTACCAGTTTAACAGTTTTCTTGATGGAATTGTTTTCTTTGATGGTGATCCAGGTATGCACGGTCTGGGAAAAGAGACATACTAATTAACTTGGCAATCTCAACATTATTTGTAAGCTCTCCAAGGCACCTCCCATTTCATGGGTTTATTAATCTAAGACAAGAATCTTACTATATTGTATTGGAGTTAACTGTTTTCCTATGACCAGCATGAAATGAAGTGATGAGAAGATAAAAGATGCAATTATGGAATTCCTATGATATTTTAAACTCTTAGATGTGTGATTATTATTCATGCAATTACTTATATCTACCTCTGTTAAATTAAATGATAAGTAGCTTTAGAATTCCTGTTGTGGATAGGTGTTTTATCTGAAGACTTGTAGTACTCGCCATTAGATGGTTTACACGATTTGAGGTTTAGTAGTGATTGACGGAAGGCTTTTTCTCTCTTCATTGGCACATAATACATATATATTGTGCATGTAAAAGATACATTCTCAACTTCCATTTACACAAAATGGTAAATTATATTTGGCAAGTGGAAGTGATCTGTGCATCATTGCTAATAAGATTTTAAAAGGAATGAAAAAGAAATTGGAGGAGATGACACATTTCTTCAAATACACGGAAGTGGAAAAGGAAAAGAATTTATTTATAAGCATGCTTTGCTTTTAATTTTCATAGTTCAGGTTTGGGAAATGTGTCTAAAATATACATTTGTTATAATAATATACTATGCTAGAAAATAATTTAGAAATATTTGTAAGTGCAAGTTTAAGTAATCGGAGGTGTTCTGCTAAAAGATTATTCAGATCCAAAGCTTACAATCACTTATTGCTTTTCTTAATCAAAGCTAACAATGCTACTTATTGTCATTTATTATATTTTTTTTTTCAAATCCTTTTAAGTACAGCCATGCTTGTAAGAGAATCTCAGCTCAGTTCCAGAAGAAGTAAGCTTTGTTTTTGGCACTATTCATAAGAACTTCTGGAATATTGGATAATAGATAAATAAAGTACCCATTATGATAGTCAAGATATCGAGTTGAAATCAGCCACTATTGGAAACCATGCCTGAAACATGAAAAGACATGAAGACAAGCAACTTAATGTCATAGAGCAAGATTCAATCATGTGCTAAGGCCATGTGATCATTAATTTTGGTATTTTCTCTGCAGTAAGCAATTCAAACCTGTAGGAATTTTTATTTATCCAACAAAACCTCTCTTGGAGGCCCTCCTACCATAGTCATTACCACATGAACAAATGGAAATTTGATCTACACAATGAGATTGCATGTACGTTACTCCACCCCATCTAAATATAATTTATAGAAAATAATAAAAATAATGTAAGAAATAATAAGCATAATTAATGATTAATTGACTAGTAGTTAATAATGAAGAGGCATGTCTCTAAGGACATGACCATTCATTAAAGGGCATCTGCCTAGGTATATAAGTAGGGTCTCACCCTCATTGTAATCATCACATCAATTCTTTTATAATATTTAATATATGTTACTTGTCCTACAATGGATGACTTTGTCTTCGAAGTATTTTGAAGTTACTCCACTGCGTATGCGAACTTTGTTCGTTACATTGGTAATAGAGCCGTTCGATCCTTTGGCTGCTCAACCGCTGCACAGAGCCAGTCTGATCCGCCTTTGGCCGTCAACCTTGCGTCAACTTTGCTGTCGTGAAATTGAAGTGTTTCGCTATAGAAGTTTTTGGAGTTTCTCTGTTTGCCGATTTCGTTAGAGGCCTTTAGTCTTCAAAAAAAAAAGCCCAAGGACAAAATAAGGGAAAAAAATCAAAATACAAAGAAAAAAGATATATTTTATATATAGAAAAATACATTAATATATTTTTTAAAGAAAGTCGAAGAATTAGAAAAAAATTGTATAAAAGATAAAATAAGTAAATAAAAATATTATTAAAAAAATTATAAAAAAATATAGTAGAAAAAGGGTGATATAAAAAGAAATTAAAATAATAATAATAATAATAATAATAATAATAATAATAATAAAAACTAAAAAAAGTGGGCCAGCGACCTGGACCGCGTTGCTGTAAATCAAACACCAACACTACCATCACCGGTGCGAATTGACGCCCACGACCATACCCTGCAAGTTGCCACAACAACACAGACTGATCGCACCACCTGCTACAATCACTCACGACTTGACCCCTGCTAGTGTCACGACCATTTGTTGTGAGCCGTGGTCGTCACCACACTGTTCTGGTATCCCACATCGTTGTCTGCCACGACACAGTCTTCTGACAACTCTTGACACCTCCTTGTTTGCCATTAGCCTGCCCCTCCAGTGAACCGATTGACACCTTGCCATCCACTGATTTCTGTTGGCTTGATTGTTAAAATTTTTGTTTTCCCACCCCGGTTTTCAGTTTCTCCTTATTTCTCCCATGTAGTTAAATGCCCTTTCCCATAACCATACATTCAACAAGCTGGAAAAAATAAATTTGCTGAACACACAAATTCTGGAAAATTTACAGAACGCTGGAAATTGCAGAAATAAAATCAGCAGTAATAAACAGCCATTAAAACACATTAAAACACTTATATTTTTAGTCAACGTGACCCTGGAAAAACCCCCTACAACTCTTGGGGAAAACCAGTTTGAGAGCTCTTCTTTATTTCTGAAAAATGTCTTTTTACAGCAAGAAAATTTCAGCAAAAAATTACAGCAAAATAAATTTTTTTTTTTCAGCAAGCAAACTTATCCGTTTTCAGCCCAACGGACCACCTGGAAACTTCTCAGTTTTCAGCAAAAAAATCAGCTTTTTCTGCTTGTTCTTGCTGCTGTTTTGCTTGTCTTTCTGCTGTTCTGATTTTGCTGAAGAGCTGCCTGGTATGTGTGCCAAACTGCTGCCTCTTTCTCCTTCTTGTCCAGAAATCTCCCTTGCTCTCTTGCTCTCCTTCTCCCAATCTGCTCATGAAAGAATGAATGATCTTTTCCTCCTTTAATATAACTTCAAGTGACTTTTGGGTGATCCAAGTGACTTTTGGGTGATCTCTAAATCCAATGGCTGAAATAGATTTAGATCAATGGCTGAGATTAAATGCACATTTAAATCTCACTTTCTATTTTTTAATTCACCCCACTTTAATAAAGACCCACTTAGTCATTTATTTCCAAAGTCACTTTTCCTTTCTAATTTTCATTGACTTTATAAAAGTCACTTTAAAATTAGACTTAGTAACTTTATCACTTAAAGTCACTTTTAAATTAGATTTTAACTTTATAAAAATTATAAAGTCACTTTAGGAGAAAAATTAAATCTTTTGGACACTTTTCCCTAGGCCAAAGATCAAAGCCTAAGGGAACCACCTGTCCTCCGGTACCAAATTTCAACACTCCCTCTTACCGAGGAAAGTGTTCCTCACCACACCCATCTTGTCTCTGAAGTAAACATGCTTGCCCCGTGGTAAGGCTTTGGTAAGAATGTCTGCTACCTGCTTATCAGTGGAAATATACTCAAGCTTCACAGCGCCCTTCTGAACATAGTCTCTGATGAAATGATATCTGATCCCGATATGCTTTGACCTGTCATGAAATACTGGATTCTCCGTGAGTTTAATGCAACTCTGATTATCACAGTAAATCACTGAAGGTCTCAACGGCTGACTAAATAAGCCAAACAACATCTTGCGAAGCTAGATGGCCTCACAACTAGCTAGACTGGCCGCCATATACTCTGCTT
>APFE030050985.1:1056-20452 GCA_000404065.3 Pinus taeda
TAATGCATTCACAATGGTTATTTACCAGAAAATTGGTTCATTTTTTAATGAGCTTAAACTCTGGGGGAAACATTTGCTCATTACTTATGTTTATTTTTTAATGAGCTTGAATTCTGCGTTAAAACTGCTCATGCCAGTCAGAAGCGTTCAATTTTTAATTGTAGATTTTTTGGTCACGTTTAAATATCATTTTATTTCATTTTTTGTTTTTTGGGGTTTAGAATTGGGTAAATTTATTTTTTACCTTAAATTGAATTAATTTAAAATTTTTAATTGAGAATGTAAATTTATTTTTCAATTAAAAGTTCTTATTGTAAATTGTAAAAGTAAGGGGCTTGACAATAAGGATCCATATGTAGCTTTAAAGCAAGATATTTCTACGTACTCTTAGCAAGGAGAAGTTCTTTTAGTGGGAGATTTCAATGCTAGAACAACAAATCATCAAGCTAGTATTCTTTGTTGGAGAGAGGATCACAATCATATTTGGCTCATTGAAGAGGAGAATCCCCAATGGGTGAGGTGTTGAGAAGATGACAAAGTTAGCAATCATTTTGGAGAGGAGTTGCTTACACTGTGTGGGGCTTTCAACTTAATTATTTGAATTGGCCTAGATAGATGGAAAAGGTCTGGGAACTTCACTTGCAACACATACAATGGGGCAAGTGTTGTTGACTATGTGATGTGTTCACAAAGATTGATAGAAAAAATAGACAAAGTTAATATTGGAGAACATATTTGCAACTTGAAATTAGACCATAACCCAATTTATATAAAATTATCATGGTTAGAAGAAAGGAAGCATATGAGGAAAACCCAATGTTCTCGGCAATCACTATCAAGGGGAAAAATTCTTCTAAAACAAGAAAATTGTACTATCTTCAAGAAAATGTTAGAGAGATTAATTCAGAATGTGAAAATTGGTTTCAAAAGCTTCAACAATCATGAGTTAACAAATACAATTAAAAGTGCACTTGAGAAGTGCAAAAGAGAAAACAATGGGAGATCATAATCAAATTATTTTCCTGTAAATGCTTGGTTTGATGAGGAATGCAAAATGGAAAGGAGAACATTGTAAAAGGCAGACAAGGAGAAGATGAATGTAAAGTTATATAAGCAGATACTAAAAAGGAAAAAAATATGAGTTCACGCAAACAAGGCGAGAAGAGTTAATCATCTAAGCAAGAATAACCCAAAGCTCTTCTATTACGAACTTCAACCAAGGAAGAAGAAAATCGAAAATAATATTACAACTAATCAATGGCTTGAATATGCAAGAAAACTCTATGAGAAAGAATCAGAGGTTGAGCCTTCCCCCAAGATCAACATAACTACAAAGCTCTTCATGTTACAGGAGGTGGAGATAGGAATTAAGAAGCTGAAAACATGAAAGGAAGAGGACTTGGTTGAACTTCAAGCAAAGTATCTAAAAAGGGGAATCAACACTCTTGCACTGTACATCATGGAAATATTCAAAAACATCATTTAGCAAAGATTCCCAAGAGACTGGACAACTAGCTTGGAAATACCCCTTTTTAAAAGTGGATACATTAATAATCCTCCAACTATATAACCATTATGATCAATCCTTTGTTTGTAAAGATTTTCGGTAGCATGGTAGAAAATAGAATCAGTAAGTGGGCAAAAGTAAGAGAAAAGAGAGCAAGAGGAGAAGTGGGTTTTAGGCCGAAGTATTCTATAGTGGATCATGGTATCACGTTGAGACACATTGTTGAAAATGTTTGGGAGGACAATGAAGAATTAATATGTTTCTTTGTTGAATTCAAAAAGGAATTTGACACAGTCCCTAGAGATAAGTTGTGGCGTAGAATGGAAGAACTTGAAATTCCTTTGCATTATAGATCCGTTGTCCATAGACTTTATGAAGAGGTGAAAGTCAAAATTAGAACCTCAGCAGGTATTTCAGAAAGCTTTAGAAGTTACATTGGATTCAAGAAAGGTTTCCCTCTATCCCCTACTCTTTTTGGTTTATATATTGATAAACTAGAAGAGTGGCTAAATCTACAAGGTGGAGATGGTGTTCGGTTTGGGGAGTTTGTGATAAAACTTATGTCATATGTTGATGATCTTGTACTAATTTCTAAATTAGCCCATGGATTGCAAATGCACGTATATTCCCTTAATAATTTTTTTAGTGTAATGGGGATGCAATTCAATGCTAGCAAGACCAAAATAATGATTTTTTCTAATAAAAGGAATCAAAGCCAACATACGTTCTTATTTAAAGGAAACATTCTTGAAGAAGTAAATGAGTACAAGTACCTTGAGATTGATTTCAACAACAAACTTAATTGGGAGGACTATAGAAATAAGAGAATTTTAGGAGGGTGGAAAGCATTATATTCTCTTCAAAATAGATGTAGAGAGGTAGATTTATGGGATTGGAAAATGATTAAAGTGCTTTTTGGACTCCTATTTTGTTTAATGATGCTATATGGGTGTGAATTGTGGGCTAGCTATACTGCTGTCTCAAAATGGAAACAAATTGAGAAAATCCAAAAATGCTTGACCATGAGCAAGTTCAAAATAAACATTTTGGTACCTTATGAGATAATGTTGAGTGAAACAAGAGAAACTCCCATCAAAGTAATTGCTATGGTGTGGCTCATAAGATATCTAAAAATAATTGAGAAAATGGGAGTAGGTAGATGTTAAATTTTCTTAGGGTGACATTATTCTTTGCTATGATAGTCGCATTTCATCATTAATACATTAAGTTCACTCCATATCATCATTACATTATTATGATCTACACCATTATACATGAGAATATGAAATTATACAGAAAGAAACATCATCATCATCATCAATGCAGTAGAACATAAAAGTAACATTCGAAGAAAAAATTCACACATATAGAGACACCAGGATTGGTTCGAGACCATGGAAAAAACTACTATGGGGGAAACCCTTGAAAACCTTCTTCTTAGATTTTCATCAAATGATGAAACAAAAGAGATTACAATGAACCATAAATTTGTCTATGCAACAAAACATTAATGATATCTATGAAACAAATCTAATCATGCTAGGAATCAGAACCCTCAATCCGATGGTTGTAATGTGTTGTCACAAACTGATGTCAACTCCTGTAAAATGTTGTCACTGTGTTGAACACTACTGAGAACTACTGTCATTGTCAATGATCCAAATACATATGATTGCAAAGGAAACTAACAAATCATATCTACATATCTACATATATGTATAACGGTGGAGAGAAACCCAGATCTACCAGGACACTGAAGTCAACTGAAGCCAAGAGGTAAAAACCCTAGATCTAAATTGGGTCGCCTTCATCAACACTGTCTACGAGTGACTGAAACTTCTGGGTCACTCTCAAAAATAAAATATGTGAGTGACAATGACTGTAGAGTCTCTCCCATGAGGTATTTATGTGTGCGATTATAGAACTAAACTACAAAGACCCAACGTTGCTCCCTTGTCAAGCTATGTGAGTGACCCAGATGATATGGTTGCTCCCAGGGTTACCTTGTGCAAGCGACCGTGGAATAGAACCTTTCGATCTGCCTCTGAACCCATAGTCACTCTCATTGAACTGTCTCCGAGTGATGAGAGAGCCAGAGTCACTCTCTTAACTACTCTATGCTTGCGACTAAGGAAAAAAAACTTTTATTCTGTGCGAGTGACCAAGATCCAAAAAACCCTAACCCAAAGCGAACCTTTCACCTGTAATTTCAGACCCTGTGCGAACTTCTACCAACGAATCTATGCAAGCCAAAACACAATAGAAGAATATAAACATGTTTTGATCAAGTGAGTTGAAATGAACTTGAGGTCACTTCCTTTTATAGGCTTTGTTGAGGGTTTACTTGGGGTTGAGGTTGACCCAAGCAGTTACACATGTGGTTAGGGCTGACCCATTCCATAATATATGTATGAATAAAATAATTCATAACTCAACTTCCACTTGACCAAATTGGGTGATATTTAGGTCAATTTTGGTCCTCTTGAAAAGAGGAATCTAATGAAATCATTATATCGATTATTTAAGTTGTCTAAGGTGGAATTTTACCACAGTTGTAAAAATTAATACTTCCTCTCAACTAGAGAGAATTCCACCTACCAATATCTGTCCACTGAACAATATTCTATTTTGGAATCTTCAAGTGTCATCACGAATCATCACTGAGAATCTATGTCATGTAGTAATCGTGCCATGTCCATGTCAAATGTCACATCATCACAAATCATCACTGTTCATCTCAATCTATCCTTTGTGTATTCCTGCTTATCACTTGATTATTCTTGCTTATATGTTGAACATTCTCGGATCTAGAAGAAGAATAATTTTTTACTGGAGGGGAGATCAAGATACAATCCTATATCCATTAGGATGCTATCTGGAATCTATGCTAGCGGGCTGCTAATCAAAATATCATCATCAATCGTCATCAGAGAGCATATCATCAAGGAGCACACCTCAACCTGGAACCTCATCAGGGAGAAATAACTTCCACCCATACCGAGAAATAGGATAACTCATCACACAGGGGAGTACACCATCGACCCTAGAATTTCATCAATGAGCTTACCCTCAACCCAAAATCATATCGGGTTATCTCAACCCATCCTATTGCCTAATGATCTTCCCATCGATGACCCAGAATAGTCATGTGGTAGAACACCTGCATCATTATTGCCTTGGGTTGTACACCCCAAGTACACTCTCAATTTGTTGGCTAAAACGAGGAGTGGTATTCCCATCAAGTTGGTCTTCTTGAGGGTATGATGCCAACTAGGTATACTCTACAAAGACCAAGAGGGGAGAAACATTCTCCGACCTTATAAAAATAGGGGAGAAACATTCTTCTACCCTATGTAACAGATAGGGGTAATGCCCTATTGTCCAGAGTTCCCTCAACCCCAGGAGCCCTCTATCTCAATTCCTCACCCTAGGAGCTCGAGAAGGGTAGGAAGAGTTTTCTCAGTGTCCTCGATCAACACTGCTCTCATCATCAACTTGTCTCAATAGTAGTTGTTTCCTGTACATACAAAACATCAAATCAAAATATCACGTCAGATCATATATAATCATATGAATCACAATAGGATACCATAATCATCATCCCTCACAATGAGGTGCCAACCACAAGCCCGATCTTGTTTTGAACAACTACACTGTCTAAATATATGAGAGTATCTCAGTCCCAACTATAAATATGGGACTTACTGCCAATTAGATCATCACAATGTATCCATGTCATATCCAGATCAAGCTCAAACAACTCTCTAAGGAGATTTTGTATACTGCCTCACAACTAGCCATGCTAGCAACATTGTGATCAACCTTGTTCACACTATGGACCGCTAAACTAAGATATCATGGCAGATCACAAAAGAAGCACCCAAATGTGCTTATCAAAAATAATATCAAATATCAGCAATACATCTATGCAGATACATATCATAGGAGAAATATCTTATTCTCAAAATAGAACACCTCATGCAGATATTTCAAAGCATGCTCGGTGGAAACTCTATGTAAGTGAAGAAACTCACTCATGAATTTATTCAGGATCTATGCACATCATACATATACAGATGTTCAAAAAACGGAACATTAATGTTTCAACTGTCGTATGGCATGTCAATTTCAACAAAATCTTGAACTTCAAATCAGAGTATCTAAGGATTTTCATTTTCATTATTCAAAAGTCAATATGGAATTTTTTCCCAAATTCTAGAAATCGATTCATCATCCCATGATACATTATTTTGGGCTTCATAAGCCATCTTCCTCTGATTTAGATCATCATAGGCTCATCACTTGTCACAATTAGATCATCGGGATATAAAACCAAAAACATAATCAATATCAAAGCCATACCTTGGAACTCATCATCCTGACTTCATCAGATAACTGTCAAATCTAGACATACCTAGATCGTAATGCTCTAAGCATAATACCTTACATAACTCAATGTTGTACAATCAACAACAAAGTCAAATCATCAGAGTTTAGAAGCCAGATCACAACCATTATCATAGTATTAATACTTTCAACCAAGAGACAGGCGGAGCTCATATCAAATCATGACTTCATCATGCCATCAAGTCATTCAATATCAATCCAAACTTGATTAAGTCATTATCATAATCATAGTACAAGTCATCCTGTCACTAGGGAAAATGCATACATCAAGGATGAGTCATGCAGGTTCCATTTTTCATGACAAATCACAACTATCATTATTTCAACCATTTTTCTAAGAATAAGGAGGCCAATTTCCACATACGTCATCATGCCCAAATAGTATCGATATTAGGGAAAATCAACAATCGTCAAATCAGATCACTAGACATCAAGTCAAGTCCAAATTGCTATCATACAGAGATCTATATTCAAAGCACATCTTAATCATCAATTTAAAGTTATTGTCAAGAATCATGACAAAACACCAGTAATACCAAACCATGCCAACCTCTTGTAGCACAAACATATTGACATATCTATATGTATGTCTCGGTCACCTGCATACACAAGTTCAATCTACATGTTCATGTTATGACAAACATTAAACTTGTTTTCTACTAGTAGATCTTGTTGTTATCTGCAATACATCTATGGTACTAATATCTTCCATGCAACCATATGATTTCATGCACAATACTTCATTATATGATCAATAATTTAACTCAACAACTTCAGAAATCAATTAACAGTGGCAGAATATGTCAGGAACATCATGATTCAAAGTTTAGACAACTTCAAAAAGCTTTAGATGATGGTCAAAAACAGTCAAACCCATGGTTTCTCTCTTTAGGTTAGCATGAGAGCGACTTTAGCTGCTTTGTCGTTGTCTAGACCTAAGCATGCATGCGTTCAAGGACAAGATCTCCTAGATCTGTGACTACGTCCAGAACCCTAATTTATGTATGGGCTTCAGATCTATGACTCTACTGAAGATCAATACTGTCAGAAAATCATACTTCAGCAACATAGAATACAAATGGTAATAAGGGTAAGAATCTTGAGAAGAGATTCTCCCTCTGACTGTGGATCTGCATCATTCATATTCATTCATGTAAGCAACCTGTCTCTACTAGAGTCGTGCAACATCATATCTGTTAGATCATAAAAATATGGTTGTCGGCATCATAACATCAATCTTTCATCAAAGGTTAGGCTCAAAGCAACAGATAGATATCAAATATTATGAACACACTATCACTTTCTATCAAGTCACTCCATCAAGTTAGGACATTTAGTTTAACCATATGTCATCAAGACAAGACCACAACTAGTAAGAGATCTAGAATATCAAGCTTACACTTTTCTCTCACTTCAAGGTTACCATGCACTTCATGACCAATGAGATTAGATTAGGTCATTCAATAATGCTTTATCAAAATAGAAAGAGTGTCATTAACTCTTTCCATATGATTTCATCATTCTCTTCACAAGCATTACCAACAAACTCATGTATAAGAGTCAATGAACTATCCTTCTATATGAAATCCATCATGCCAAGTATCAAGAGTATCATTTTCTAGAGCCAAGGTGATAGCCTTCTTTATAGGATCAAGATATCCAATAGATAGATCATACTTGTTAGCCAAACATCAAGTGTACCAATGTATCAACATTAGATAGCCTCATAGAATTCAAGAAGGTCAAAATTTTCAACACCAAGTGCATAATTTCATCATATGAGACATATATCCAAGTCACTTTCTTATGCATGTATGAACCTTTAAATAAAGAGGCATTCTCATCATACCTTAGGGCTTACTGAGCCAATATCTAAAACACAACATACCATGCATACCTTGTGGTATTAAAATACCTGAGCACCTACTCATTATACATAGGCCACTAGAAGCACTTTGTCATCTTTTCATCAAGTACCTCTTTATCTCTTTTCAGATCTGTATCTCAAAATGATCCTCAAGAAGCATCTACACATCTCATCTCATCAAGGATGTTAGAAACATCCATACACTCAAATACATATGCAGGAAGTAATAAACATAATCATCAAACCAATAATTCTAACAAGTAATAAGCATCATAAGTAAATAAATACCTATCTTCAATGAGAGGTGATCCTCTCCCTCTTGAACCAATCTTCAAGAGCCATCAATGTCTATGGTCCATATATCAATGTTGCCTTAAAGTATCCAAACATATCTACTAGGGATTATCCCATCTAGGGCTTCATCAATTCTTCGTCAAGTGCTTGAACATGGACCATGCTAGAGTTTCATACATCAAATATCAAGCCTTTTCCATAAACCAAGGTTTTCTCTCCAACCCTGAGCTCATAGAATCCATAAAACCCTAATAATCAAGTTACCTAGTGTTTTCTTCAAACCCTAGAATTCTTTTAGGTCTCCACCATACTCTTCTTGCTTCCATCAATGGTGTCATCATCGGGGTGGTCTCCATGGATTTTCCTCAGCATAGCTTCTATACCATGTTAAATTTTCTTAGGGTGACATTTTTCTTTGCTATGATAGTTTCATTTCATCATTAATACATTAAGTTCACCCCATATCATCATTACATTATTTAGATCTACACCATTATACATGAGCATATGAAATTATATAGAAAGAAACTACATCATCATCATCATCAATGCAGTAGGACATAAAAGGAACAATAGAAGAATGCATGCACACATATAGAGACACTAGGATTGGTCCAAGACTAGGGAAAAACCCACTATGGGGAAAACCCTTGCAAATCTTCTTCTTCTTAGATCGTCATAAAATGATGCAACAAAAGATAGTATAATGATCCATAACTTTGTCTATGCAGCAAAACAATAATGATATCTATGAAACAAATCTAATCATGCTAGGAATCAGAACCCTCATACTGATGGTTGTAATGTGTTGTCACAAACTGATGTCAACTACTGTAAATTGTTGTCACTGTGTTGAACATTGATGAGGATTGTTGTCACTGTTAATGAGACAAATACATATGATTGCAACGGAAACTAACAAATCAGATCTACAAATCTATATAAATGTAGAGAGAAACCTAGATCTACTAGGTCACTGAAGTCAATTGAAGCCAAGATTTCAAAACCCTAAATCTGAACTGGGTTTCCCTCATCAACACTATCTGCGAGCGACTAAAACTTCTGTGTCTCTCTCACGAATATAGTATGTGAGTGACTATGACTGCAAAGTCGCTCCTAGGAGGTCTTTATGCGTGTGACTCTGGCATTGAACTACAAAGACACAAATTCTCTCCCTTGCTGAGTTATGCAAGCGACCGATAAAACCAAAGAGGTACCCTTTTCAAGTTGTGCGAGTGACCTAGATGACAGGGTTGCTCCCAGGGATACCTTGTGCGAGCGACCAAGGACCAAAATCTTTCAATTTGCATCTGAACCTAAAGTTACTCTCACTGAACTATCTCTGAGCGACCAAAGAGCCATAGTTTCTCTCTTGCCTACTTTGTGCCTGTGAGCAAGGATGAAAAGCTTATGTTCTATGCTAGTGACTGAGATCTAGAAAACCCTAACCCATAGCGAACCTTTCGCCTATAATTTTGGACCCTCTGTGAACTTCTGCCGACGAACCTGTGCGAGCCAAAACAAAAAACAATAATAGAAATATGTCTTTATCAAGTGAGTTGAAATGAACTTGAGGTTGCTTCCTTTTATAGGATTTCTTGAGGGTTTACTTGGGGTTGAGGTTGACCCAAGCAGTTACTCATGTGGTTATGGCTGACCCATTCCATAATACATGTATGAATAAAATAATTTATAATTCAACTTACGCTTTACCAAATTGGGTGATCTTTAAGTCGATTTTGGTCCTCTCGAAAAGAGGAATCTAATGAAATCATCATCTCAGTCATTTGAGCTATCCAAGGAAAAATTTTACAGCAAATTCAAAAATTAATATTAGATGGACTAATGTTATCTTCAGTGAAGGCATGAGTGAAAGAAAAAAAACATGGATGAAACAAAACTACACATGGATGCAAAAATGGAATATATACCTCAATGTCTATCCCACAAATAGCAAGGAGTTAAAGAATTTTGTTATGGATAAGTTTCATAAACAATTATGGGGAAAAGAGCTGGGTAGAAAGAAGAAGTACTACATTGTGGAATTCAACCCTACGTGTGATCTACAACAAAAATAGTTCATTGGAGATAGAATTCTGTGGAGGGAAAAGGTTCTTATTGCTCAATTAAGAACCAAATCGCATAAACTTTGGTGTGAAACACGATGGTGGAAAAGGCCTAAAGAAACTTGGGAAGAACAAGTGTGTACATTTTGCATGTCTGGCGTAGTGGAATTGGAAAAACATTTCATTTTGGAGTGTGATGCATTCAAAGATATCAGAGAAAGTTATGGGAATATGTTAGCATCGATTTCTTGTCATTGTCTTTTTAGCAAGGGGATTCTTGAAAGGTTGGGCCAGCTCATCATCAATTTGAATAAGAAAAGGATTGAATTGCAAAAGGTGAAAAGCAGGGAACTAATGGTCCCATAGACTATTTTTAGTCTCATGGACGTTAAAATATCATTTCATTAAATTTATTTTACGTTGTGGTGACTAAGAATATTATTTAGTGTTAAAATTAAATGTTATTATGATTGTCTAAATTTGTTTTACAATTTAGTATATTGAGATATGAAGTTCATTTGATTAAAAAGATAAAAATTATAAATTAAATTAAATCAATTTTATATTATAATTTTGGTTTTATTAAAAAATTTATAATCAATTTTAAAAATAAAAGAACTTGTAAATATAATATTAAAAAAATTTGAAATGATGATAATTAATGTATAATAGAATTTTCAAACTTTAAATTTTTATTATCAATAATTATTAAGTGGATGATAGAGATTTAAGGTGTATCCATTGTCTACAAAATATTTTTAATG
Organism: Pinus taeda; assembly: GCA_000404065.3. Classification (NCBI taxonomy): domain Eukaryota; kingdom Viridiplantae; phylum Streptophyta; class Pinopsida; order Pinales; family Pinaceae; genus Pinus; species Pinus taeda. Next base: position 11,962 of record APFE030050985.1, read on the forward strand.
ACAATTACTTAGAAATGGTTGAGATTTATTCAGTTTAATTCAAAAAAAATTATGTCCATAGGTGTTAATTCGATTTTTATTTATAGTATTATACTTTTATTAGTTCAAGGCATGGCTATTTACTTTTAGCTACACATTAGTTGAGCTTTGACCAAGATATTCTCCAATGTTTAAGTTATTATTATATATATATAGATTTTATTATTTATAGTATATATATTTAATATAACATATACTACTATATTCATATACATATATTATATTATATATACATATATATATATATATATACATATATATATATATATATTATCTTCCCCTGGAAAATCGTAATCTTCCATTTATGTTAGAAAAGTTACATATTGTAGATGCATATGAGTGCATATGCTATAGTTTTCAGCCTATAAAAAAATCTCAACAGGTGCTCAAAAAATATCAGCGTATTACCAGACTACATCACGCAGGATGTTCATATATGTATTGTTCAGTTAATATATACATATTTGCCACACAGGGCCATTCATATTCTTTCTTGTTCATTCATGAAATTACAAAAAACTGTACAAAGACTGTCAAAAAATTTTGTTGTTGTTCCATTCATGGGCTTTCTGCCCTATGGTAATGAGGATCTATGTATGGTCAGTGGTAATATTGGAAAGCATTTGTCCCTCGCTGCTCCTGTATCAACCACTCCCCTCGGGGAAGTGACGTGGCCGCCTTGGATAATTCATCAGCACTGCTATTATATTCCCTGTAGATATGTTTGCAAGTGATATCATTAAAAAGAGACTTTATATTGTGTATATCATCCAATATATTGATGAGTGTGTGAGTGTGGCATGTAGTTATATTATTGAACCAATCTACAATGATCTTCGAATCTCCATATATGTGAATGACCATGCAATTATGATTCAATGAGAAATGCATGAGATGACGAAGTGAGATGAGTTCAACAAAATTATTTGAGCCAATCCCCAAGCCCATTTTGACTTTATAGTAGTGTTGTTCGCTGATACAGAGGATGAAGCCACCTCCACATCCCAGTTGTTGCGTTGCACCATCAAAAAAAGCCCAAGGGACATTTTTGTCGATGTGCGGGGGGTCATGTGGCCTACGGATATGTGGTTGGGGTGGCTCGGGCATATCGTTGAAAGCTGATATGATGAGAGCAGATGTGTGTGGCTAGCTAGCTGGTTTGTCGTCGAAAATATTCTGGTTCCGTGCCAGCCATAGATACCAGTAGATGATAATAGGGAGGCTATGTAATTTTTAACCTCTGTGCCTGGTACCAGCTCTCCCATGTTCGGGTAATGTCATCGCCATCCCATGTGCCCGAAAATCTGATACCTATTGATATGTTTTGCCATAATTCTATCATGGCAGTACACTTCAAAAAGAGGTGTGATGTCGACTCAGCAGCATTTTTACATAGTGTACACTAGGTAGGCCCATAGATGGCTCAGTGCATGAGATATTCCCCTATGGGGACTTTGTCTTTTAATATACACCAGAAAAATAATTTTGTCCTCGGTGGCGCTGTGAGTTTCCAGATAGCCTTCCACCAGAAAGTAATCAAATTCGGTACTTTGTGAGAAATCAGCACTTGATAGCCTGACTTTGGGGAATACATACCGCTGTCAGAGTGGTGCCATATGAGCTCATCTAATCCTTCTTTGATCCTAATGTGTGATTTGAGGATGTCTATGGTGTAATCGTTCCATTCTTGATGCCAACATTGTGGTAAGTTTAGTTGTTGAGCAGATTTCCATCGTTGTGCGAGAATGGTGGAATTTTGAGGATCTACAATGTTTGCTAGGACAGTAATCTCATGGGAGTGCAGATGCTGTATGAGTTCCCTGGAGAGTAGGTGCCTGCCCCCGCTACCTATCCATGGATCAAGTCCAATACGAGCCAGATGTCCATCATTTATTCTCCACACCAGATTTTCCCTTATGAGAGGTAGAGAATGAAGTAGGGCCTTCCATACCGATGAGATGCCAGTTTTTGGCTAGTTGGGTAGCCGAATCCATTCCATAATATTCATAGGCCAAATATATTTGTGGTATGAGATGCAGGTCCATAGATTTTGTCCTGTGAGAAGATTCCACCCCATCTTTGCTACGAGAGCCTGTGCAAATAAGGGTAGATCTTTTAAACCCCAGGCCCCCCATTTCTTGGGCAATGCTATCCTGCTCCAGCCCACCCATGCAAAAATCCTCTTATCCTGTTTTCCATTCCATAAGTATCTGTTACAGACTTGTTTTAGTCTAGTCAATATGCTTCACGGAATCCAAGCGAGAGCCATCTAGTAGACGGGTGTGGCCTCTAGGACAGATTTTATTAATACAAGTATGCCTGCTCTGGATAAATATCGGTGGCTCCAATTGTTTAGCCTCTTCTCCAATTTTTTAAACAAGCCATGTCCAGTCGGCAATCTTCTGGTTGATAGGCTTGATCCAGAATCCCAGGTATTTTAGACCTCGATCTAGAGGATTAATGCGATAAGGAAACAGACGGTGAGCAAATTGGGATTCATGAATAGAGGTACGAGTGAAAGTGATGGTGGATTTTGAGTTGTTAACTAACATTCCAGTAGCTGATGAGAAGAGGGTGAGTATCTTAGAAAATGTATGGGAGTCCCTGATACTACCATCAAGAAAGATAATGACATCATCCACAAATAGAAGATGGGTGAGAAAACAGTCATCTGATATTCTGAGTCCACAAAGATCACCGTCTCTCTTGGCAGATGCAATCAAACGACTGAGTCCATCCATGACGATCAAGAAAAGTAGGGGAGATAGTGGATAGCCCTGTCTGAGTACCCTTTCTGAATGAAAAAAATGAGATGCATATACGTTTATTAGAACACTGAAAGTGGGGGTGGTGATGCAAGCCATGATCCAAGTAATGAAATTGTGAGGAAAACCCAGATGAATGAGGAGCATCTTAATGAAAAGACAATTGACATGATCAAAAGCCTTTGCCAAGTCAATTTTGAGGGTGATGGCCTTAAGGTGCCTAGTCCAGATAGAATGAATGGCTTCCTGGGTAGATCCAATAGCTTCATGAATCTGGCGATGTTCAAGAAAAGCAAATTGTTGGGGGGCAATATGGCGAGATAGGATAGGGCGAAGACGATTTTCTATGATCTTGGAGATGATCTTATAGAGACAATTACAGAGGGAGATGGGTCTGTAATCATTAAAGGAGGATGGGGAGTCTGATTTAGGTATAAGAGCGATAAAAGTCGAGTTGATGGCATTATACATGGTCCCAGATATGCGGCATTCCTCCACAACCCTAAGCAGGTCCTGACTGAGCAGGTCATAGAAAGAAATGTAGAATATATATATCTATATATATATATAAACAACATATATATATAAATAATATAATATAATATATATTATATATAATAAATACATATAAATATAATATATATATATATATACATTTATTACAACATATATAATGCATATATAGTACATATATACATATATATATATATATACATATATATATATATATAAATATAATATATTATATATATATTATATATATATATAATATATATAATATATATATATTATTGGAAAAATACAAATTTTAGCCCATTGGTGTAGCTCAATTGATGATTCGTTGTTATGAAAATAACATGTAAAGCATGAGATTCAAAGTTCAAATCCCCATGGGTTAGACAAAAAAAATTGATTTCTAATTGTCTTATTGGTTCATATTTTGAAGGTTTTGTTTCCACCTTCATGACATGTGCATTGGAGCATAATGAAATAATCATTCTTTTAGCTACATTCTATGCCACCATTGAATATTGTGCAACTTCCATCACTATCATTACTCTCAATCGTTCTTTCCACCTAGTTTTGCGCAACGTCATATCAATTCATATTCAGTGCACCATGAGTGTTGGAGTCATCTGGTGTGCTAACTGAAGACGATTATTGGCGATAGATCAATTTAACTGTCATGCAAAGTATTAGAAGCATATGTTCAACCGTTTATTCAAGATGTTGCTTTTCTATATAAGGGAAACTAATCTACATGGTTGTAGTAAGACTGTGCTACTTTTAAGGGAAATAAATCTACATGCTTGCTCCAAGAGAAATGATGTTGAATTTGGGATAAAAACATGAAGATCAACCAGAGAATAAAGACTATAAAGGCTAAAAATATAATATATTTCCAACAATATCCTTGATGTGCAAAAGATCGAGAATTCCATGATGTCCTATTCTTGCAATGTAATGCTTTAATACTATGGTTGACAAAGTTTACATGTGTTATAGAGCTCCATGCTAAACTGAATACTTTAATACTCATGTTAATATTTTAAATTATATTATTTCATAAATAGAACCACATTTTTTAGATTATTCATTCAATATTTGAAAAGCCTTGGCGTGTTATGAAACGAGCTCATAATAAGATAGAAAAGAGAGATAAACACTTTAGAATTTAGCCTCTTCAAGGGGAAACCTCCTTTACATTACACAAATGAAGAATTATTTGATGATTCAAATGACAAGACCTCCTTTCTATATGTAGGAGTCTAAGGGGTCATAATATAATCAGAGCCGACATAACAATAATAATGTAAGGGCACAATAATAACAATAGTGGGCTTATATGGGGCATAATAATAACAATATGGGGACTACATGGGCACAAGAATATAATAAGGGCATTGTACTAATAACAACAAGGGGTTACACTAGTAGTATAGGGACCTAACATGCCCCTCTCCTTCAGAAAGTGTTGTCCTCAGCACTTGAGTAGTTCTTGATGCTTCTGTATAAAATTCTCACCCTTCCATGTGGAATCTTCAACAGATAAGTTATTCCACTTAATGAGATGCTCTTAAATTGATTGATTTCGTAGTTGTCAACTTCTCGGTTCTATGGATGCTTCAGGTTCTAATATGATTTTTCCTTCCTTGTCCAGTTCTGGCAATATTGTTGGAACTGGGATCTTCAATAACTTTTGAATGAGTTCCCACCCTAATTCACCATTCTTCCATTCATCCCTTTCTTTGTTTATCAAATTTGGTTGGATAATTATACCAACCTCTACCATTTCTGCAACCATATGTTCAATTTCACTCCTTTGGGCATATGGATATCTATAAGGTCTAATGTTTGGAGGAACACTTCCTGGAATAAAATGAATAGCATGATCATGATCACAAATACATGGGAGACCTTTGGGAGTCTCAAATAGCTTGGAATGATTGTCCAAAACTTTTTGGAGGTCTGGAGAAATAAATGATTTCGATGTGGGAACCATTAACGAACATAATTGTGCAATTACACCTCGTTTTTATTTCTTTAGAAGCTTTGTCATTCCATTAGAGCTAATTATATTTCTTGGTTTCCCTGTGATACCCCTTAATTCAACTTCCTTTTCTTCCGAAGAAAATTTCATGAAAAGTTCCTGAAAATTAAAAGCTATTGTACCCAAGGATTGTATCCATGGGACTCCTAGTACAACATTAGTACCACCCATTGGAACATAAAGCATTGGGCTATTCAATACATATTCTCCCATGGATAGCTTGATATTATGGCACTTTCCAGAGCAATTTATGGTTCCTCCACTTACAACCATCACTTGACACTCTGGTGCTGGATATAGGAAGCAATTCAATTCCTTAGATATCTTACAATTAATAAAATTATGGGTACTACCTGAATCAATCAACACTATTACCTTTTTCTTATTGATATGTCCTTCTATCTTTATAGTTTGAAGAGTGGTAATTCTAACCAATGTATTACAAGATATGGTCGAATTCATTTCTTCTTTCTCTGGGGTTGGTTCCTGGTGAGTATCCTTGTATTTTGATGTTTCTTGATACTGTTCTTCCTGATATTTCACTGCTTGAACCTTCTTCTTCTTGATATGTCCTTCTATCTTGAGAGTTTGAGGAGTGGTAATTCCTGCCATTGCAATACAAGATATGGTCAAATTAATTTGTTCTTTCTCTAGGGTTGATTCCCGGTGTATATCCTCTTCTTTTGACATTTCTTGATCCTTTTTGTCATTAGGAGGCCTTTCTTATAGCAGCTTTGTCCCACCTTTCAAACCTTCCATGTCTTTCTTCAATTCTTCCATGCCTTTATTCCAATATGCTTTCATACCATTGGTATTAGCTTCCATGGCATAGATAAAACTATTTATCTTTTGCTTCTCTAGAATATCAATTGCCCTTATATTCAAATTTTGAAAGTCCTCAATGTGCTCTGCCATTGAACCCTTTTGTTTGAGATTTATCAATTGGCTAAAGAAGGTGTTTCTTTTGGTATCCTCATAATGTGTTATCATTTCCTCCGTGAAAATTGACCACGTGACAAGTGGTTTACGAGAAATAAAAATTGGTTCGGTTCTAAATAATTAGATGCAAAATGTACCTTTTGTAACAATGGTACACCATGTAGATCAAAATATTTCTCCATCTGTAGTATCCAATTTACCGGATCCTTGTCATCAAACTTCCTCATCTCACTTTTTCATGATTTTAGGAGCTTGACCTTGAAACGACTGTAACTCTGTAATTTCATATCTTTAAGGTCTGAAATTATGGCCTATAATAGCCCTCTGAGTCCTCTTTCTAACTTCGCAAGTCTGATCACAATTGGATTCCCGAAGAAATATTTATTCTCAATCTCCTGCGATGACTTAATTATAGACTAGTTCAGTAGAGTGAACCTATACGATGTGCCACGTGTCACTGTTTCAACCTTAGGTTCTGAAAATTATACCCAAACAAAATACAGTCCATTCTCTTTGTGTAACTTCTTATAAAATTTCAATATGATGCTTAGAGAGAACGTTATGACGATTTCCCAAGGTCACCTGTTTAGGATGTAATTCGGGAGTCTGCAAAAACCCTAACTTTCTCAAATCATATATCCGAAAATATAGGAAGCCAATATCGGAAATTCGGACCCAAGGTTCAGATGGATTTCTTCTCAAATGGGTTTTCCTTTTAGCTTCCGAAACTTTGCAATGAAAACGGTATAGCGAACATTCCACGGTGACCTGTTTTAGATGAAATTTTGGAGCTTGCAAAAACCCTAACTTCCTCAGATCATATCTCTGAAAATATAGTGATACAAGATCTGAATTTGGACCCGAGGTGCAGCGCGATTTCTTCTCAAATGGTTTTTTTTTTCGCTTCTGCAATGTCGCAGAAACAAAGTTATTGCGAAAATTCCACGATTGTCTGTTTGGAGCAACGAAACCCTAGAATCCAAAGCCTATGATACCAAATGTTATGAAACCAACTCACAATAAGACATAAAAGAGAGATAAACGTCTTAGAATTCAGCCTCTTCAAGGGGGAAACCTCCTTTAAATTAGACAAATGAACAATTCTTTGATGATTCAAATGACAAGACCTCCTTTTTATATATAGGAGTCTAAAGGGTCATAATATAATCAGAGCCGACATAACAATAATAATGTAAGGGTACAATAATAACAATAGTGGGCTTCTATGGGGCACAATAATAACAATATCGGGACTACATTGGCATAACAATATAATAAGGGGGTTGTACTAATAACAATAAGGGGTTACACTAGTCGTATAGGGACCTAACACGGCGATTGCTTGTGAGAGTTTGTTTGATTTAAACAGGTTCAGGTTAAATAATTTGCAATTGTTACTATCTTTTAACAAATTCTAATCGATCATTTCATGATAGATTTCATGGGTACAAATTTAATTTTGACTTCATTATTTATCAATGTTGTGTATTAAACGTAGGTTTTTCCAAAATGATTATTGAGTCCAATGAGAGATCCATTTTGAAATAACAATGAAAGAATTAGGGTTATATGAATCTTTGAAAGATACTTTAAATTGTGGAAACAAAAATTGGATGATAATTTATGAGATTTGGAAGTTTCTCTGTTGTAGAAAAACAAGAGACTTCCATAAAAAATAATGACTGTAATATAACTATTTCATGTGATAATGAAAGATGCAATATTCATTGCAATTATATAAACAACTTATTGACAAGAGAAAGGCAAGAAATTTATCTTGAAGTGGATGAGACGTTGGGATGAATTTAGGCAGTCATAAGTGTCCTGTTCTCTGTCTCTTGTTAGCTTCCATGGATTTGATAGATGATGTGAGGATTGGACTTAGCCTTTGGAGCGCCTTTTCCAGAGTTGAAGTGGGTAGGACATAGAGAAAATGTTGTAGCCTATCCTCTCGTGCCATCTAAGCTTAGTAAATAGGTGACACCATTTTCTCCATGCTTTACACAAGAAATTGTACCATAAATCTGCCTCTTGCAACTACAAAACACATGTTGTTCTCCAGTTTCTGTTAGGTTTCATGGATTTGATAGATGATGTAAGTGACAATTGCAAGTATAAAAAACACAACTATATAAATTCTAATGCTCCTACTGGTATTAGATTTATCAATTTTTGTTCTACTTTTGTTTTTAGATAT
>APFE030050985.1:20704-31915 GCA_000404065.3 Pinus taeda
AAAATTTATAGAAATGTGAAATATATGTAAAATATAAATAATGGTTATAAATTAAGATCCATTTTACCATATAATAAACTAGCAATTGAACCGAGAGGTGCAAGGAAATGCCGATAGGAGGAGTGGGGGAATGTGTAAGGCAATAGTTCATATATCATTTTTTGTCAATTTCCAAGTGATCCAGGTGGATATTGGTGGCCACCCGCCAATTCCACTTGGACCCCCACCATTGTTTCTTTCATTTTTTCAGTTTCCTTAATTGTAGCACAATTTACTATTTTTAGCAGTTTTTTTCGGGTCCTAAACTTCCGAAGCCGTTTTGAGGCCCTAAACAACATTTTTTTGGCAATCTACCGCCAAAAAATTTCTCTAAAATTGTATTTTTTGTCGTAGTCCTGGGAGAGATCTTTCCAATGGGTTATCATGCTCGTCAAACAGAGATAATATGACCAAGTCATGACCCCGAGAAGTTGGCTCTGCAACTCACCCCAACGGGGCCCATAAACTCTTGGTGTTACATCTCCTCAGGTTAGGGTTTTGGTTGTTTAGGGTTTGCTCTTATTATTCAATAATAAAAAGGCCCTTGATATTGATTGTAACATAGTTTAGAGGCATGTAGCCGCTACATCTCTTCTTAGAGACAAGCTACCATCGCCAAGGCTAGTCTTATTTCCATTCTATTTGTAAGCATATTTTAGTTTTTGATATTAATGAAATAAAGTGTTATTTCTATTGCATCTTTGTATTTATGGTTATATCTATAATTTTTTGCATTCCTGATTAAATTTGGATCAGTGGTATCAGAGCAGTTTTCTCTTTCTCTGTTTTTCTTTGCAAGTCCCCAACAAGGTCGGGATATAAGGAGTTAGGGCTTGAACTAGTTGAACCTTTGCAAAACTAGCCTCGCAAATCCCAACAGCCTCCCATGGCGGATGAAAAGAAAGACAAGGGGGCAGGAGATCCTATCAAAATCTTACTTGAGGAAGCCGTCTAGTGACAAAGGAACGCAATGATGGACAACTTTGACCAGATCCTTCAACGGCTACCTAGGGGTGACGCATATAATTTGGGCATCTATTCTTGAAGCACCACACCATTTAAGGTACAGGTTAACTTTGAAATTCCCATATTTAAGGGTCAGATAGATGCAAACATTGTAGATAAATGGTTAAATTTGCTAGAAGGATATTTTTTCATTCATGATTTTTTCAGCCAGGAAAAGATCACCTTTACAATTCTCAAAGCAACCCCCCATGTCAAGGACTAGTGGGAAGCCTACTGTGAGTAGAAGGATGAAAGTACGAGCTCACTGTTTTTAGCCGCACCCACTTGGAACTCGTTCCAGGATGCCATCAAGGAGCAGTACTAGCCTGTCAGAAACTATGAGGATAAACACATAAAGTGGACAACGTTGTGATAGGGAAGGGACCAAGATGTGCTGGATTCTAAGAAGCATTTGGTTCTCAAGTACCTCGGCTGCTTGCATAACTACATCTAGGATGAGATGGAATTCCTGGACATCTCCTCGCTCAGCATGACATATTGATATGCGGTTAAGATCGAGCAAAATTTTGAACAAAAGAAGCGAGACTTTGGATCTGTGAATCCGAAGCAAGGGAAAGGTGCCCCCAAACCGAAGAACAAAGGACAAAGCCAAGGTGGGGTGGCCTAAGACAACCCTCCAAAGCCGCAAACAAGGAACAACATCATGAAGCTAAAGAAGAACACGAGAAAGTAGTGTGAGTTCCATAAGAGCTCCACTCACAACACAAGTGAGTGTTGGGCCAAGCAATCATTGGTGGTCGAGCTAAAGGCTTCAGAATCAGATGCATGTTACGACTCTGAGCCAGAACCCGACAAGGGTAATGACAAAGAGAAGCAGATTATCGATGCAGAGCCCAATGCCACCGTTGCCACCACGAAAATCCAGAAGGAATAACCCAAAGATCCAAAGGAGGAGGAGTGCCTCTTCCAGTCCTAGATGTAAGTATAGGGTTCCCGCTACAATTCATTGTCGACAGCGGGAGCCAAAAGAACCTCATTTCAGCAAAGGTCATGAAGCGGCTAGGCTTACCAACCATAGCACATCCACAATCGTACACCATCGAGTGGCTTCACCAAGGACGGGATCTTCGCGTGAGCCAGTAGTGTCGCCTTCCATACAACATCAAGCCCTTCACAGATGAGGTATTATGTGAAGTTACTCCCCTTGATGTTTGTGATGTATTATTAGGCCAACCATACTTATGGAAGCGACATGTTGTGTATGAGTCAAGGCCTCGTGCTATTATTGTTACTTTGGGAAATAAATTGTACAAGATACTGGAGGTATCATTGCCTACCGCCATCTATTTGGTTACTATAAAACAATGCAGTAAGCTCATTTCCAAAACTAGGAAATTTGCTTTCCTGATGATACACCCTCAGGGAAAGAAGAAGACGGTGGCCACGACCTCCAGATAGGGCCCCTCCGCACGGCAACAACAGATGGACAAGGTCATAGAGGAGTACAAGGACATATTCACCTCCCCTACAGAGGTGCCTCTGCACTGTCAAGTCAATCACTCCATCGATCTAATCCCAGGTGCATCGCTACCCAATGGACCAATCTATCGGCGCTCCATTATGGAGAATGACGAACTCAAGAGGCAAATTCAGGAGCTACTGTAGAAAGGTCACATCCATCCAAGTTCATTGCCCTATGAGAGCCCTATTGTGTTGGTATAGAAGAAGGATGGGACTTGGAGACTCTATCTCTGCTCTGCACCAATTCTCACTTTACCTGACTTGCAACAACCATTTGAAATTGAGACAAATGACTCTAACTATGCTACTGGGGCAGTCCATACTCGACAGGGGCATCTAGTGGCATATCACAGTGAGACACTTGCAGACACAGTCCGAAAGTATCCCACTTATGATAAAGAGATGTGCAGGCTTGCCGACAGTGGAAGCATTACATTGAAATGATCATCCACATAGACCACCTACCCCTGTAATTAATACAAATGCAAGGGAAGTTGCAGAATGATTGCCATCAAAAGTGGTCCACATACCTGTAGCAGCTCCATTTGAATATAAAGTATAAGAAGGGTATCACCAATAATGTTGCAGATTGCCTCAGCCGACCACTGATCATGGCGTTAACCATTGTGCTTAACTCTTATGGGAACAAGACTTCTGATTGGCCACTTCTCTACAAAAGTAACCTAGATTTTGGCCACACAAACTAGATGCTCTTGGAGGGTCAACAAGTTCCAGATTTTCACCTCTAGGATGCCCTGCTATGCCACCCAAGACACCTTTGTGTTCCTTCAAGTGAGAAAGCCAAGATGATTTGGGAAGCACACTACAATCACGTTGCTGGGCATTTTGGGGTTGAGAAAAGAGTGGAAGTACTGTAGAAGTATTTCTACTAGTCGAACCTTCGACATGTCGGGAAGTACATCAGATCCTGCACTGCCTGCACCATTTCCAAACCGACCATCAAGAAGCAAGGCCTTTATACTCCGCCGCCTACCCCTAGTTGACCTTGGGAATCCATCTCCATGGATTACATGTCGGGCCTTCCTTCTACTAAGCATGGCAACGATTGTGTTTTTGTGTTCGTCGACAGATTCTCGAAGATGGCCATTCTGGCAGCCTGCAAGAAGAATATCACAACAAAATCTACTGCTAAACTCTTCTTTGAACAAGTGTTGGTACACTTTGGGATCCTAGAGTATATCATCTCAGATCAGGAGAACACGTTCCTTAGTACATTTTGGTCTGGTCGATGCTGGACACCAAGCTCACTAAGTCCACAACTTTCCTTCCCCAAACGGATGGCCAGACAGAGGTCATCAACAGGATGATCGTACAGATTCTACGCATGTACAACTCAAGTCATCCACGCACATGGGATGAGAGCTTTCCCTATGTCCAGCACAACTATAACCGGGCTCTCCACAACTCGACTAGCCACAACCCTTTTTAGGTGGGCTTGGGATTCCAGCCATTATGTCCCATTGATGTGGCCAGACCATTTGCAACTACTCAGGCAGATTCGGCTCATGTCAAGTCGGAAGCCGATAAGGAAAACAACTTCATTGAGCACATCCAACATGTCCGCCAACAAGTCCATGACATTCTAGAGAAATCAAATTCCAAGTACAAGCAACGACATGATCAACATCGGGTGCCACACAAGTTTTGGGTGGGCGACAAAGTCTGGTTTCATTTGCAGAAGGAACACCTTACTAGAGCCTATCATAAATTCAAACCACTCTGATATGGTCCTTAGACCATTACCAAGGTTGTGGGTGACAATGCATTTGAGCTCAGCATTCCCCCATTCCTTGGCCTACACCCAATGTTCAATGTGAACCGCCTTCGACCATACTTCCCACCATTGTTGGACACATCAGACATTGCAGAACAACTCACACCTACAGAGTTAAATCCAGATTGCATGGAGAGAGTGAAAACTAATTGGATCATGGACACATAGATCAAGAACACTCGCCAGTAGAAGATCCAGCCGTATCGAGTTGTCAAAGCAGGACAACTCCTTCACCAGGGCAAGTGGCTCACCAGGGACCAAGTTTAGCAGAAGTTTCCTTATCTCATGGAGGAACTCAACGTAATGGGGACCATTTCTTCCTAAGGGGGGAGGAATGATCCAGGTGGATATTGGTGGCCACCCACCAATTCCACTTGGACCCCCATCATTGTTTCTTTCAGTTTTTCAGTTTCCTTAATTATATCACAATTTACTATTTTTAGCAGTTTTTCAGGTCCTAAACTTTTGGAGCCGTTTTGAGGTCCTAAACGAAATTTTTTTGGAAATCTACCGTTAGCGATTTTGCATCTAAAATTGCATTTTCTATTGTAGGCCTCAGAGAGATCTTTCCAACAAGTTATCATGCACGTCAAACGGAGATAATATGACCAAGTCGTGACCCCGGGAAGTTGGCTATCCAACTCACTCTAACAGGTCCCATAAACTCTTGGTGTTACATCTCCTCGAGTTAGGGTTTTGCTTGTTTAGGGTTTGCTTTTATTGTTCAATAATAAAAAGGCCCTTGAGCCTCATTGTAACACAGTTCAGAGGCATGTAGCTACCACATCTCTTCTTATTTCCATTCTGTTTGTAAGTGTATTTCAGTATTTGATATTAATGAAATGAAGTGTTATTTCTACTGCATCTTTGTATTTATGGTTATATTTGTAATTTGTTACATTCCCGATTAAATCCATATCACCAGGGTTGTAAAAAGTGTTGCAATTTGATTCTGAACCTAATATACAATTATTTTGTGGAGTCGAAGGAGCTCTGCAGCTAAGGTTCTGACCATACTTTGAGACGGCGCAGACTGCTCAGGTGCAGCAACCATCAAGGGCCTGACCTCCAGTTTTTTTCGATAGAGCAGTACGAGGTATAACCACAGAGTACATGGACACCCCCCAGGGGGGGGCATCATTGCCCTCCCCCAAAGCAAACACCATGCTGCTAGGGCATGAGGGGTCTATTGTTTTTGGATCTATTGATGAGGAGGCGATCAACAAGGAGATCCTACAGCAAAGCAATCACAACGTGATGAATAATCAGGCAGACAAGAGAGGTGATACTCTAGGAAGAAAGGACAAGCCAAAGGAAGGGCCTAAGATCACTTCGAAAACCTGCAAACTAATAGCAGCTGAAAGGCCCAGAATAGAGCTGCCCGACCAGAAGATCGACGAACGAATCCAATACATGAGGGATCATGCCCTCATTGGGAAATTTATAGGGTTCTGGCCGACAGAAAAAGCCCTATATGGATGGATTGCAGCTAAATGGAAACCCAAAGGCCATGTCACACTGCAGCTAGGACCGAAAGGGTTCTTTACTGCGATTTTCTTATGCCTAGAAGATAATTACAGAATCATGGACAAAGGGCCATATTTTTTCAAGTCAGTCGGACTGTATCTAAGGGATTGGGTAGCAAGATTCAACCCGGACAAGGAAGACCTCACCTGGGCTCTAGTATGGATCAGAATGTATTCACTTCCAGATGAATATTGGGATGAAGGCCTACTCAAAGACATAGGCAATGGACTAGGGGAATACATAAAAGTAGCGGAAGAAATGAAGCTTCGCAGATACACATCCTATGCCCGCATCTGCATCTTCATGCGCCTAGACAAAGCCCTGCTGGACTCGGTAAGTCTTTCTCATTATGACCATGAATGGATTCAACCCTTAGATTATGAACATGTACCTTTTCGATGCCGAAAATGTCATGCTCATGGGCATTTATTCATGGATTGTCTGCTAAATGCCAAGGCCAATGCTCCTGACCCCTCTGACACTCTGACTCATGATGGCTTTGCCAAAGCACCCAGCCACAAACGAGCGCACAAAAAGCCCTCGACCAGCAAAAAACCCGAGCAAGATTCCGCCTCTGTCCCTGCTACAAGTAACAGCTTTGAAATTCTAGCTCAAGCCTCCGATGAGCAAATCCTGATCTCTAAGCCCAGCTCCACACCCATCTCCTCCTCATCCCAGTCTCCTCCTTCGGGCTCTCCTCTTGAGTCACAAACTTCCAAGGGTGTTAAGGCTACCCCCAAGGATAGCCAAAAGGAGCTTGCTGAGAAATAAAATGAAATGGAAGTTGATGGAACTCTAGATCACCCCTGAAGCTTAGACATATCCACAACAGGAAAGAGTCAGGTGCAACAGATGGATGAAGAACCAGAAAGTATAGATCTGGAAGGACTAGACATTTTAGAGCTAGAACTAGCATGCAAAAAGAAGGATTACGATAGTATCCCAGAGCTTCAACTCAACAAACTGGAAGTGGTCATCTCAAGGGCTTATCAGCAAAAACAACTAGGCATCCAGCCGGGAAGCCACTGGGATGGCGGCCTCCCCCCAAAAGACTCCAAAAAGAGGGGAAGAAGAACGAATCTCCAGTGAACAATAGCAGTAGGGAAAATCCTGGTGGACTCAGGCAGGTATACAAAATTGACAAAGTACTACAAACCCTCTACCAATAGTGAATCATGAAGCTCATTTCATGGAACTTAAGGGGGCTCAATAGCCTAGGGAAACTAAGAATATTAAAAAATATGATAAAGATGGAAAAGCCGCAACTATGCTTCCTTCAAGAAACCAAGTGTAACAGCAGTACACTAGGAAGCATCCTTTCTAAAGCATGGCCAGGTTGTCAATCGGTGGCAGTGGATGCCTCAGGAGCATCAGGAGGGCTTGCCATTGCATGGAACACGCAAGCGCTAACCCTCTCTGACTTCCATGCTTCTCACCACTTCATTCAGGCCACCTTCCACATATCAGGCACCAATATACATGGACACCTCTCCAATGTTTATTTCCCGCAGGAAGCATGAAACAAAACAGCTCTTCTCAATACAATAGAAGCTCTGAATAACAACAGAATGCATCCTCTTTGGATCATTGGAGGGGATTTAACATGATCACCAAGCTGGAGGAAAAGCTTGGGGGAAGAAGCAAGTTGGAACAGGAAAATACCCACTTTAAAGACTTCATCCAAAACACTTCTCTAATCGACCTGCAATTTTGTAATGGTATGTACTCATGGAGTAATCGCAGAGTAGGGAAGCACCAAATCGCTTCTAAACTTGACAGATTTCTCATATCAAATAACTCGGTTCACTGAGGAGGAGACATAGCTGCTGCAATTCTCCCCCATTCTGGCTCAGATCATTGGCCAATTTCCCTCTAGTGGCAAAGACCGGGCAACACCACCAGGAGGCCCTTCCGCTTTGAAGAGTTCTGGCTCACCCACCTTGCATTCAAAGACTTCATCAAAACCACTTGGAAAACCTTCATTCTTCCAGAAGGCTCCAAAATGTTTCAGTTCCAATAGAAACTCAAATATCTAAAATCTCATTTAAAGCGCTGGAATTATGAGACCTTTGGAAACATCTTTAAGGCACAACAAGACTTAAATAAGGAAATGGTAGATCTCCAACAACAAGTAATCACAGGGGGTCACATGGAGGGGACCCTGGAGCAGGAGCAGCATATCCACAATCAGCTAGAGGAGAGGAGAAAGCAGGAGGAGATTTTATGGAAGCAGAAGTCCAGGATTAGATGGCTGAAAGAGGGCGAACAGAACACTAAATTCTTTCATCGAACCACTATTCAACGAAGAATGCACAACAATATCCCCTTCATTCAGAAGCAAGGTGGGGCAAGGGTAGAACAACATGAAGAAATCGAGGAGGAATTCCTAAATCACTTCAAGCAAGTTCATCGAGAGCCGAATGCAGATAGGCGACTTGCAATAGAAAGAATTACTCAAAATGTGCCAAAACTTATCACTGAGGAACACAACGAGCTTATTCTTCATCCTATCCTGACTCAGAAGGTGGATACAGCCATGTCCCAACTCAAGGAGGGCAAAGCCCCTGGCCCGGATGGCTTCACTACAACTTTCTTTCACACCTTCTGGGAGCTGATAAAAATTGAGGTCTGGCAAGTGGTGGAGGAATCAAGAGCTCTTCATTGGCTGCTACCTTCTCTCAACTCAACTTTCATTGCACTTATACCAAAAGAGGAGGAATCCAACACCCCGGACAAATTTCGACCGATTGCTCTCTGCAACGTCATATACAAAGTGATCTCTGAAGTTATCGCCAACAGGTTAAAGCCCCTCTTGCCCTTGCTCATCTCACCTGAACAATCTGGTTATGTGGAAGGGAGACAGATCTTGGACAGCATTATCCTCTCGCGTGAGATTATACACTCCCTCAAGCATTCCAATTAGGCAGGTATGATTCTAAAGCTTGATCTTTCTAAGGCCTTTGATAAGCTCAGTTGGACTTACATTCAGATAATGTTAATTTCCTTTGGATTCTCTCCTATGTGGATACATTGGATTATGAGTCTTGTTACACGGTAATTTGTCACTGTCTCCCTGTCAGTCTTCCTATTGTGTCATGAGACCAAATTCATCATGCTCATGCTCTCTAATGTGTCCAAATGACCCACTTTCCCAAAGTTTCCTCTATCATCGCGACTGTTGTAAAAATAAACACGCTGATGAGCGCTCCTAAACAGATTCAATGCACTGCCAGCGCGGAAGAACATGCCTTTCCCGCGTTGGTCAAATTTCATGTTACAGCGCACTGTTCCTTATATCTGATCACACTGATGTGACTTTCCTTGTTATTCAGCAGCGATGACAGCGCTCCAGTGCAGTTATGTGCCCGCGATGATCCAGTTTGGGCACATTTGTTCTAACATTCGGCCTTCCAGATGACTCCATACCTAGTTGTTGGCCTTGGGAATGTCGCCCTCCCTTCTCTAGCATGTTTGTTTCGTCATTTGAGCCACCTTCCTTGGAGATAAGCCCATCCTCACACCATTCATGGAGACTCCTTCTCCTATTTAAGCCTCCACCATTGCCATGAGCTGCTAGTTTGGAATTGATTATGTTTAGAGCATTGCTGATAGTGTGTAAGCTTGATAGGCAACTGGTGTGTTAAGTGCGGGATTGCTATAGTGCCTAAGGAAGGTTGTGAAGTGTTTCCATCTTGTGTAAACTTGTGTGAGAGAGAGAGTTGTCTTGGGATATCTACTTTCAAGGGTGAATGCTTGAAGGACTTGCTGGTTGGACCCAACCAAAGGAGGATTTGACGTCATAACTTGGTTGTATTCTCTTTTGTTTTATTAATAAGATAAACAACTATCATTATGGTTCCACTCATGTATCTTTGATTATGATGTTTGAGTTGTATCTTTTCTGAGCGGTACATAGTTGCATTTCCCGGATTTTATGCTTGTATTTGTTTTGTCCTTTGCTTGTGCAGGTGTATGTTCATGGAGATCATGAGGATTCTGACCAGATGAAGTGAAAGAACGGAAGCGACAACCCTTCTACGAATATAAGCGTTGGATTCGAGGTAGGCTCTCATCTTGGCCTTTATTTTGCAATTAGGAACCTGCGTGTTAGAGTCGCCAAATTGTTGTGTAGGTAAATCCCCTCTGCAGAAAAAGGCGATCCCTCTAGCCTAACTGAGGTCTAGAAACAATCAAAATCCCCTCTGCGGACAAAGGTGATCCCTCTAGCCTAACTGAGGTCTAGCAACAATCAAGCAACGCTAACACACAGGTTCCTAATTGCAAAATAAAGGCCAAGATGAGAGCCTACCTCGAATCCAACGCTTATATTCGTAGAAGGGTTGTAGCTTCCATTCTTTCACTTCAGTTGGTCGGAATCCTCATGATCTTCGTGAACATACACCTGCACAAGCAAAGGACAAAACAAATACAAACATAAAATCTGGGAAATGCAACTATGTACCGGTCAGAAAATATAAAACTCAAACATCATAATCAAAGATACATGAGTGGAACCATAATGATAGTCGTTTATCTTATTAATAAAACAAAAGAGAATACAACCAAGTTCTGATGTCAAATCCTCCTTTGGTTGGGTCCGGCCAGCAAGTCCTTCAAGCATTCACCCTTGAAAGTAGATATCCCAAGACAACTCTCTCTCTCACACAAGTTTACACAAGATGGAAACACTTCACAACCTTCCTTAAGCACTATAGCAATCACACACTTATCACACCAGCTGCCTATCAAGCTTACACACTATCAGCAATGCTCTAAACACAATCAATTCCAAACTAGCAGCTCATAGCAATGGTGGAGGCTTAAATAGCAGAAAGAGTCTCCATGAATGGTGTGAGGATGAGCTTATCTCCAGGGAAGGTGGCTCAAATGATGAAACAAACATGCTAAAGAAGGGAGGGCGACATTCCCAAGGCCAACAACCAGGTCTGGAGTCATCTGGAAGGCCGGCTGTTAGAACAAACTTGCCCAAACTGGATCATCACGGGCACATAACTGCACTGGAGTGTTGTCATCGCTGCTGAATAACAAGGAAAGTCACATCAGCGCGATCAGATATAAGGAACAGCGCACGGTAACATGAAATTCGACCAGCACGGGAAAGGCGTGTGCTTCCGCGCTGGCAGCGCATTGAATCTGTTTAGGAGTGCTCATCAGCGCGTTTATTTTTACAACAATCGCGATGATAGAGGAAACTTTGGCAAATTGGGTCATTTGGACACATTAGAGAGCATGAGCATGATGAATTTGGTCTCATGACACAGTAGGAAGACTGACAGGGAGACAGTGACAAATTACTGTGTAACAGATGCCCCCTAAAGCATGAAGCCCGAGAGAGTGGGAGG
>APFE030050988.1:0-36920 GCA_000404065.3 Pinus taeda
ATGCATTAGCCACGTGGATAAGTGTCTAACCTTCCTCCTACAAACAACATGAAATAACTAAGAAATGCATGCATAAGCAAATAAAGATGAATGGTTTGAGCAAGTAAAGTAGGCCAAAATGAGCCCGAATTGTACCAAAATTGGGGCTCATCAATAACCCTGAGCTATACCACTTAGATCACTGTCAAGTATTTTGTAATTTGAGTGCCTGAGCAATAGGTAAAATCTAACACATATTAGTATCTGTGTAGTTCTTTATGCTTTGGAAGACTAAATACATGAAAGGAAAAAAGTTAAATCACCAGGATATAGGGGCCTATCTTATCTTGACTGGGGATCTGTTGTAGAATGCAACTGTATAACTGTGAGCGCAAACAGGAGGCCCTAAGGCTTCATACCCACAGTCTCCAGCCACTTCCCAGGCCAGATTCTATTCATTACCTTACCTCCTTCTTTATGGTGCTCCCGTCAGTTAGGGGCACTAAGAGAAAGACTGATGACAGCATCACGTCTGTGGAGTTTTTAGAAATCACAAGCAAAAGCATCCTGAGCCTCAATGAAAATGTTAGCATGCCAGCCTTCCTTATCCCCAACGCCAGCCTGAGTTCACAGATTGCATAGCTCTGGATTGAACTGGGGTCAATGTTTTATTGCTTGCTTCACTATTTGACTATATGCAACTGTTTTCCTGTTAGTCGTATCTTTAATATCAGGGCTTGCTCTCAAGAATGCAGGTTAATGCATGCAATATGTATTATTTGTCCAATGTCTTTTATGTTTTGATCAAATGTTCAGAGGTCATGTCCCCTGATTATTTATGGTGCATGCCTATACTTCGATTCCAAGTTAGGATGGCCAGCACTTTTGATATATTTTAGCGTCTGCAGGGTTTCACTCTCTGTATATCTTGGCAATGGCTTTTTTTCTCTGTGAAGAAATATTCAGGCACATGATTAATTACTTCTGTAGGATGCATTTACAAGTCATCTGGAGCGGGTTAAGTGTGCCAAAAGCCTTTGACAATGCATACAGAAGCCTTAAACTTTCCCCTATCCAGGTCAAGCAGACCATTTATGTAAGAACATGGAATATTCTTATACTTACATATATCTTCTGTCTATATTCCCCATAGAATTTCTGAGCTATGTACATTGCTGGGAATACTACATATTTTGCAATAGGCAATCCATGTAAAGGCTGTTTAAACGCTGTTGGTTTTTATTTGTATTATCAAGGGTATTTTTCTGCATCTCCATTTCTTTTTCTGTATGTACTGACACTGCTTTTTGGTTGATATTCTTAGTGGGGTAGAGCTTACTGTGTGAGAGGAGAACCAGAGACGGAAAGATTGGCTATGGAGGTGAGATAAAAGGAGAGGCTTGGGTGATTAAATTTGCTTGGAATATTTTATGGATATGTATGACCAGGGCCTGTCCAGTACAACGGCGAAGACAGTAGCTCGCTCTTGTGCGCAAGCAGCTCCCGAGAACCGACAACCCTTCTACCTATGGTATGTGCACTGACCCCAATCCTCCTTTCTGAATCTAATTTTATAAATGCATTGCTACTGCGTAATATACAATTGCGTAATATACAATTGCTAATTTAATTCAGGAAATTAAGTTTTAGTTTCAGCAATTCAATGTATGAAATATCATTTTTGCTATCAGAAAACGCTTAAAGCAGTGATTTTTCCTTGCTATAAAAAAATGGCTTCCTTTATGTACATAACTAAGTTGCAAGAGGATTGCAGGGATACAGAGAATACAAGATGATTGAAAGAAACATAACTGAGCTGCAAGAGGATTACATGCTTACAGAGAATTACATGATGCAGAGAATTACAGGTCTTACAGGCTTACAAAGAATACCAGCGACGCAAATAATTACAGGCTTACATGATGCAGAGAATTACAGGTCTTATAGGCTTACAGAGAATACCAGCGACGCAAATAATTACAGGCTCTGGATGCAACGGGGGCAAAGACCTTACCATGAAGAAGCTTATGAAGAAGCTTTTGAACTGTGCAGGTGCAAGTTGGGCCTTCTTCCGTTGTCTTCACAGAAGACTGTGCGAAGGCTATCGTGGAAGGAGCGTGCAGAGAAAAGCATTTAAGTAGCCATGTGGGTAGCCAGGAACCTGTGGATGGTTATATGTTCATATATACCAGCATGTTCCTCACCTTTTGAACTAACATTTAATTTCTTCAATTAATTCTAACATTAGTTTACGCGGTAGGATTTACAAGTTTCAAAATATCACACAAACAAAGAAAATAACCTATTGTTTTAGCTCCAGTCTAGCTTCGGTCAGCTTCGGTCCTCGTGAAGAGGCCAAATAACACGATATATTAATATGTTGTTGAGAACTTTGTTTATTGCTAATAAACCCGAAGTAAAAGCAGCTAAAGTAATGCTATGTCCATCGTAATCGATTACTATAGTCCATGCCTAAAAATAGGGACTATAAATAAGAATCAAACACTAAAATAAACCAATATAAAAATTAAATTCCTTCGAGATCTTAAAAGTATGAATTATACTTCTGCAATGCTGATGGCCTCATTATGCAACATTAATCATGTCGTTTTTCCCCTTATTTTTAGACTCGTGACCAAACATAATCATGTTTTTTAATAAGATAAACATTTTAAAGTTATTTCATTGATGAAATTAAGATTCAATTTTTTTTAACCATTGATATATCTTTTAATATATTTATGAAGTGAATTTATTTATTTAAAATAATCATATTTAAGTATAACCAGAATTGGTATATAAATAAATTATAACAAAAATTTGTATATAAATAAATTATAAAAGAGTGGTATATAAATAAATTAAAAAATTGTATATAAAATTAAGTTATATAAATAAATTATAAATGTATATAAATAAATTATAAAAGAGTATGTTTTTAAAGAGGAGTAATTTGTAAATTGTTGTTTAGATATTTTATTACAACGGTTTGTCACAAAAATTTTATAATATTTTGAAATTTGAAATTATATAAATTATTTTTTCTTTATATTCTAGATTAATTAAATATTAATTTTATTTGAAATTTATAAAATAATTCAAATATAAAAATGAAAGTACAATTACAAATATATATCATCCACACAAAAAAATACAAGATTTATTTTAGTAAATTTAATATGGGAAAAGAATGGGTCTTACTATGGAGTTACCTTTTGACATTGTGGTTTGCATGATTGCTTCAAAATCTCTCTCCTCTATTATGCTCACAAAATAAGACTCTTAGCTATGGAACAAGATACAACACTAAAGAATGAAACCTCTTCTCGTCCTTGTGGCATGGAATTTAAAATAGTCTAATAACTGTCTAGGGGTAGGTTTTGATTTCCTCAACCCTCAATTGTGATAAGGTTTTGGACCTTCTAGACTATTCTTGAAAGTTCACACGTGGCTAGCATGCCCTACATGTGTGAGTAATGGGGTGTCAACGTGGCATCCGCTTATACCATGGTGATCAATAAGGTAGATCAATTTGTTGGAGGCATAACTTTCACATACAAACTTAAATTGGAGTGATTTTTGCACCATTGGAAATGTATCAATGTGCATATCAACATTGAGAGTATGGTACAAGCTTAAGAAGCTGCAACCAAAAATATATCATTTGATGCTTTAAAATGGCTCCAAAAATGTGTACCTTAAATTTCCAAATTAAAACTTACTATTAAAATTAATCTTACATACCAATTACTCCAATTTTTTCACTAAAAACACGAAAATAAATAACAAATTATATAATAATTTTATTTCAACAAAAAAATACAACACCATCATACTACTCGATAATAACCAACATCTCATTTTAACGAAATTATATTATTTAAAATATTAATTATTGCGAATAAAACTCATTAAAATGAAATCATTCGAAGTGTTTCTTGATATCTTCATAAATGTTTGTTGTTACAATAATAATTCCATTTTTACTTATTATTACGGTAATGATTCCATTTTTTGTACTGGAGTAAAAGAAAGTCTTACCAATTTAATTCTATAATTCTACAAAATCTGATTGACATGATAAAAATTTACGTTTATGAAATATTCGTTCAAATTCAAAGCAACAGCCGTCTTAGCTCAGCTGGTAGAGCGCGTGGCTTTTAACCACGTGGTCGTGGGTTCGATTCCCACAGACGGCGTTAGCTCGTATTGCTCTAACTATTATCCCATTGGGCTATAACTTTAAGCAAGTGGACTTGTTATTTTAAAATATAATAAATATATATTTAAATTGATTAGAAATAATGATTTTCCGGCTTATGAAACCATGAAGCGTGCTGTTTGGATCCGGCTTCTCCCGGTGTTCAATCTGTCACGGTCCCTTCCATCCAATTGCGTGAGCCGAACACCAATACCTTCGGTCCTCATAATAATAACTCATTTATGATTGATAATAATAACAATCATCTCTATATATAATAATAACATCAATCTCAATAATAATATTAATAGCAACATTGATTATGATATTATTAATAATAAAAACATAGCATTAATCTCGATAATAATAAAATAATTCTCTATAATTATTTTTTTATTTTTTTTCCTATGGATTCATAGAACTATATTTATAAGGAAATTTTCTTTCGACCTTTTCATAATAGAGTTGTTAATCGTTCCAGTTTTTTTACCCTCTGGTTTATATTTATTTTTTAGAGAAAGTTTAAATTTTCCATTGTTATTAGAAAAATCCGAGTGGAAGAGATTATTTGCGATATTGAATTCAGGATAAGGGACTTACTTACCACTACTAAGGATATCATAAGACAAGACTATGTGCTTGTCTTGAGAAAGGCTAAACTGCCCTAAGAACAACTTTAGCAAACTTGAGTTTGAAGCTCTCAAAGCTTTAAACAATAACAAGGACATTGTTGTTCTTAAAGGCAATAAAGGGGGAGCTGTCGTTATCTTAGATAAGGATGATAACCAGAGAAAGATGTTAGATCACCTTTGTACAAAAAGCTTCATAAGAATCCTTTAAAGAAGATTTCTAAAACAATTGCTCTAGCCATAAAATCTAGTAGCATTATTAGTTCTCTTAGCCGTAAGTTGATTGAAAGTAGCCCTCTCACTCGTAGGATTTATGGGCTTCCAAATATCCACAAAGAAGGGGCTCCCATCCATCCCATTGTCAACACCATTGGACGGGCGGCCTATCTTCTTGCTAAGTTTTTAGCCAATAAGCTAAAACCTCTAGCTGGTCGGATTGAATCCTTTGTTAAAGATTCATCTTTGTTTGTCAACAAATTAAAGGGTATAAGCCTGGATCTAGGGGATAATTTGGTCACTTTTGATGTGGTCTCCTTGTACACTAACATCCCCATTAACAAGGCCATTGAAGTCGTCAAGCACATTACAGATCCAAATACAACTTACTTGGTTGAAATTTGTCTTACTTCTACTTTCTTTAGTTTTGAAGGTGAATTTTTTGAACAAACTCGTGGCATTGCCATGGGTTCCCCCCTTTCCCCATTGGTGACCAATTTGTTCATGGAGGACTTTGAATCTAAGACCTTGTGCTCTGCTCTATTCCAACCCAGCCTCTGGAAAATGTTTGTGGATGACACTTGTGTCATCTGGTCTCATGGTCAGGATATGTTGGAGCTCTTTTTCCAGCATCTTAACAATCAATCTAGTTCCATTAAATTTACTATGGAATGTGAAGTTGATGGTATATTACCTTTCCTCGATGTTCTTATTTCAAAAAGAGATGATGATTCTTTCTCCCACCAAGTTTTTAGAAAGAAAACTCACATTGAATAATATCTTCATGCTAATTCACATCATTTCCCCGCTCAAAAGCTAGGTGTTCTCAACACCTTAGTCACTTGGGCATTGCAAGTTTTTGATAAAAACCACCTCAAGAATGAAAAAACCAATCTCCTTAATGTTTTTAATATGAATGGTTACCATAGACGTTAGTATCTTACAGCCTTCCTTAAGACTGAAAAAGGTCCCAAGATCAAGAAAGATCTTAAAGATCGATTTTCGAGGGTACATCTTCCGTTTATTGAAGGAACCATGGACAAGATTGCTAAGTTTCTGAAGGAACATAATGTTCCTTCGACATTTAGGCCCCTAAACACATTCTAAAGCTCCCTAAGACCAGTAAAGGATCTTGTGAACCCCAAAGATGGGAAAGATGTTTATGTCATCCCTTGCTCTCGTGGAGCTCCGTATATTGGTGAAACTAGATGCTCGATTAATCAAAGGATTCATGAGCATGCAACTAATATCAAACATGGAAGGTCCCGATCCCCTACTTTGCCAGAACATACAAAGAATACAAAGCATCATATCTACATTGAAGAAGCCAAGGTCATTGCAAGGATTGATCATTTTCATCACTGAAAGTTTAAGGAAGCCTTGGAAATTGAAAGGAGGCTTATCAATCTGAATAGAGATGATGGTTGGAGTATTAGCAGGAGTTGGATATGTGCCTTGTCTTCCTAAGTTGTTTTTTTTTAGCACCTCCCTTTTGATTAATTCATTCTTTTGATTTAACTTATATTTATATTTGATTTTATTTATTCATTCATTTACTTTTCTTATTATTATTTATTTATTTTATGATTTTTATTGTTTAGAATAATTATTTTTGACCTTATTCGACCTCCGGTTTTATTAAAATAATAATACTAATAATTTTAATTTAATCGTTTACAACTAATAATATTGATTCATAAGTTGTTGGTCGACGTTTCGAACCATCTAATGTGGTTCATCCTTAGGACAAAGGTGAAAAAATCAATCAATTAGAATGTTTAAATAGCAGAGATGCATCAAGTTCCAAAGTTAGTCATTAAGAAATAGTTGTTAGGAATTAGTCGTTAAAAATTAGTTATACATATATACATATATACATATATACATACATACACACATACACACACACACACACACACATATCATATATATATAATATATAATCATTTTGTTTTGTTTGTTTGTTTTTTTTAATTAAAATAATATTGAATTCAAATTGGTTAAATTAAATTAATAATAATAGACTAAGAAATGAATATTTGTAAATGTATAATCATAATTAAAAATAAGTTTAACCCATTTTTATCAAATGGTTTTTAAATAAAATTAATAATATTCAACAACAAAAGGTTTCCTTTGGAAAAATCATAAATTTATTAATAAAAACAAAATTACATGTTGTAAATGCTTACAAAGCATTCTGTCAAACTAGTCAAGACTAGTGATCACATAATCAATAAATAAAAAACTTTAGCATGTAGAGAGTCAGGTTACCCTTTTCTCCATTTCTTCTTCTCTATTTTTCGACATTGTCCTTGAGATGGTGTGGGTACTATAAGTTCTAGTTGATTCTTGACATCTTTTCTTGGATTTTCCTTATCTGAGTCTGAGCTTTCTGATGCATGATGACGTTTGATACCCCCTAGCTCCTTTACCTCTGGAATCCTTTCCACCTGCAATGTTGGTTCTCAAAGTTATGATACTTCATGATTCAATTCCTCCTTTCCTGTACTTTCATGTGGATGCTGGTCTTTTTCATTGGTAATGGTTTCCATTTCTTCTTCTTCCTCTTCGTCACCGAGAAAATGCTGAGGAAATTGCCATCCTTTGGGTTGCTTCCTAGTTTCTTCTTCCTTTGTGATTCTTTCTTGGCATCGGGGCATGTAGATTGAAGATGACCTGTCTGTCGACATATTCAACATTTAAATGTCATGTTCTCGAAATTAAGGAACTGTTTCCAACACTAGTTGTTATGATTGAAGAGAATGTGATTTGGAAAACCCTTGCTGAGATCCACTTCCACACAAATTATGGCGAATGTACAGATCCTTTCTTCGACTCTTTGTGTATCTGTTTTGATGTATCATCCTATTGACGAGCCGAAATATACTGCCAATAATCAGGGGGTTTCCCCAGTGTGAAGTCCCAATTAGACCTCACACCATTTGAGGTAGGAGCCCCATCCAATATATGGGCCCGACTGCCACCATGAATGTTTCTGCTCTTGGTTATCAAATGAGGAGGTGTTAGAGGGGACAAGAACGAAATGCCCAAGCAGTGAAATAAAATCAGCCCAAGATTGAGGAACTGCAGAAAGAGGTACAAACAAGTCTCAACAGCAATAAGAAGAGGTATGCCATGAGAGGGATCAGTGAGCCAAAACCCAATCAAACATGCATAAAAAAGAACATGCCAAAAGTTAATTGCAAATAGTTCACAATATATCACTGACATGGAAAGAAATAATTAAGCACAGATTTGAAAGCAAAACATACATGCAATGCCTATGAATAAATTCATAACATATTGCATGTATGAAAAGCACACATAAAAATACAATGAAAATACCAGACAACTAATACAACCACCATGAGTAAGCATGGGAATCAATGCCAAACAAAAAGAATATCTTATTAATGCTGCTACAACTTCAAGTACATATCTTGCAATTGGTCAAAACCTAATAGTGGAACATGGGTTGCTCATACCATTGTCCAATGCATAACCCTAACTTCACTGCAACTCCACCCTACTAGCTGCCAAGAGTTGAGTGCCTCTAGCTCTCAAGCACAAATTAACTATCTAATCCTAGCCTCAACTCAAGTGCTAAAGTCCTTCCCTAACAAGGAAAGAAGGCACATTTATACGGATGAGGTGATTGTTCACCTACTATGATCCTTGACCTCCCCACATGACTCTTGAACTTCCTCACTGCTCTCTCATGCCTATTGGTTAATGCATCCTGAATTGATCTCAATAAAAACTGAAATTATGATGATAACATTTGTACATTGATAGAAGAGAGAATGTGAGGAGAAAAGAGGAGTGTTGAGAAACCCTAGGGTTGGTTCATTGTTGCCAACATTGTTGTGACAACATGAAGACCTGCATGAATGGTTGAAATTCTTGATATTGTGCCTTGCTTGCATCCAATCATCTCCTGTCGTTATGTTCCTGACATTTCCACCATATTTTAGGAGGCTGAGTGTACCCAGTTTCGTCGTCGATGAAAACACAAGTTATGAGAAGAGCTTCAGCGTAAATCACATGACAAAGACATTTGTTGACGCATTTCGAACCAACTAGTGTGGTTCATCGTCAGGACAAGTTGTGAAGCTTCTGTGAAAGATCATAGCTCCCTTCATCTAGGTCGACATTCTTTCTTTTCCTTGTTATCCGCAAGCATAAAAAGTGCATTATCCATATACATATTGGTAGACAAATAATACTATCAGAAATATTAAACAATTGACTAAGGGTGAAACACCAATTTGGACCCCTATTTAGTCCCTTTCAGCACCATAGCGACATCAATGAATTTGATTTCTACAAGGTGTCTCTGGGCTCCATAATGTTGGCAGAAATTCCTTAGAGAACTATCCATATCCTTTAGCTTGGACCAATCTCATCCAATGGTGTTTAAGGTGAAGGTTCTAGAACTTTGTTATCTTCTATGGAGGAAGTGTAGTGCCAAGACGCATATAGCTTCATGGAATTCAAGATTTAATACTCTAATGCATGTTTCCCACTTCCTTGAATCTGTTGTTGGACAACCATGAAGATTCCTTCTTAATGCTATAAATGTTCAATCATAATTCAAGCATGTCATCTTATAAGAGACAACTCAATAATTTCGAATAAGAGACAACTCAAATAACAACACTGATCCTCCTTACCTTGTTTTCCTGTGGCATGACCCTGACTTCCTACAACACCTGGAAATACGAGAGTGGTCTATATTTTCTTCATGGAACCCTTTATCTTTGTACATGAAATAATGGTGGTCACTTATAAATTGTTGGCATGTAGCGAAATGCCTTGTCATTACGATATTGAGGATGTCTCCTTCTACCATCGGTAGTGCTATCCAGAAGTTAGTTTGTAACCAATGCACTGCACATTTATCAATTTCTCAACACATTTATCATCCATATAAACAATCATGTACACAACCCATTGAATACATTGCGACCTTCGAGATAAATAACAACCAGTGGGGTAGTTTACGACTTACAGAGGTCGCATAGTCGTGCTACAACATAGTCACATCTTTTGGTTGCTTTCCTCGCGGTATAAGAACAAGATGACGTGAACTGGATGGAACTACATCTTAGTGGAGGTCGCACAGTCGTGTGTTAGCTAGGTCACACTTCTTGGATGTGGATGTGGAACTTGGGTGGAAATTGTGACCTTCAACAAGATGCAACCCATGGTGAATGCAATCAGGATTCACAATTTGTTCCTTTCATCTTGAAATGTGCCTTGTGAGGAAACTGGATGCTTCAATATGAGACCATATCCAACACCTAGTCTACAAAGGCAAGTCCCAAGTCCAAATGTGGTGTCAAGAATGAGTGTGACTATATTGCAACCCTAGTTTATGTGTCAGTTATAGTCTAAAGGAGGCCACTTGGTTGGATCTTAGTTCAGGCTGCATTGGCTATGAAATTTCCAAAGAGTGACCCCACGACTCAGCGACCTTGGAAGAGGTCACATGATCATAACACAAAGGAGGTCGCATCCCCAGGTTGGAATTTTGATGCTCTGTACTGCGATCTTGCAACCTATGGAAAAATGAAACTCACAAGAGAAATGTGATGGGAAACCAGAGTGCACCACTAATCATTTTAGGATGATTTGAAATCCCAGTATCTGAACTCCTTTTGATATCCCCAACTTGTCAATATTTTGTACTTGAACTTTAGTGTTGTAATTGTGTGTCATTTCCTCTTCACATTTTGGGTACAACTTTTCCACGTAGCATTGCAACTGAACCGTCATAATATTACCTATTGATAGCTATTATATTTTATTTTATGTGTCAGTCCATGTTTCTCTTTAGCATCCTTCATTACTGTTTTTATTTAGCATGGTGCATATGAATCTTGTATTTGGAATTACTGTAGTGGCCCCTCCCGGTTCCTTCAAGCTTCCCTTTGGTGTTTACCACCACGTGAACAATTTAAACCATGCACTTAACCTCCTCCCTTACTGCTACAATACACAACAAGAACTATCCTTTTGTTTTGGTTCTCCTAACCATCAACGTCTCTACAAGCGTTACTCCACCTTTAGCAACCAATAGTGACCATGACATTAACATCAAGAAAGTTAGTCATGAAATCATGTTTGTTTCTTAGGGATGACCCATGCATTACCCAATGATTGTGATCTTCCAAGGGCATAGTTTATTTGTAACGATGTGGATAAAATCAAACGTGTTTTATCGACAACCCTTTATGCATGATTATGTTATCACATTTCATCCTACGTTGCATCGTAATATGCATATGGTCCTTGCATTTTTTTGACCTGGTGGTTCCCTATCGAAAACCAAACTCATGGGCCAATGAAACCCTTCATTCGGTCCCTTGCACTATCTCAAAGTGCGACTTTGGCAATCGTCATCATATCCATGATGTTTCATCCCTTAAGGAAGCACCACCACCATTTTAATTCAAGTTTAAAGGTAGGAGCGTATGTCTACATATTTTTTCACCTAAGTGGCATCACATCAGGGTATTAGTTCAATACTAGGGCTACCTCATTTGATGTGAACCCAAGCCACCACCCTTAATCTCCTGCATGGAAAAATGAAACCAAAACATATTAATTTTCCACATATATATATATAGATATATCCAAGAGCATGAAAATCAAGCAAATAATAGAGACAATCCACTCAAGGAGCATGAACCATAAGTAATCCAAACTAAGGTGTTATATATTATATAGTTAAGAATATCATGCTTCAATTTGGATACCAATTTAACACTCGGGAATTTTAATTGAGTCACTAAGTGTAAGCGACTTGGGAATTATGCATTTCCCATGGTGATGATGCCATCATAGTGTGAGTTCCTTGAAATGCCTATGAAATAATTTCTATAGAGTGAAGATTAATTCAAGGTACGGTAGGGTTCTAAATCATGACAATTTAGGGTTTTAAAGGTACATGAGAGAGATAACATTCTACATACCCTAATGAAGCATAAGTGATGCCCTAAACATAAATGCAAGATTTATTCACTTCATTACAATGCATATTCTAGAGAAATAAAGGCTTTCATGTGCATCAGACTTCTAATGCATCACTAAAGCAAAAAACACCCTAAAACCCTAATGTAATATTAAGGTCCATATCTGAGATAAAACATGATCTGTGGATGCAATGTGTGAAGGGTCATTGGGAAAACTGACAGGGTTTGATAGGAAGGGCTGCAGGGAGAGTAATTGACTAAGAACATGATAAAAACCTTAATGGCTCGGGGTGAGCAGAGGGGGAACCCAAAATTTTGAATATACCCAAAATTTTGGGTGTTGTTGTAGCAGCTACAACAATTGGCAAACCAATGGTAGAATCCAGCATCTCTGCCAACATCCCTATAATAGTTCGAGTCTTGATAATGATGCAAAGAAGTATTGAACGTTCCCTATGGTAGCTCTTGTGTTACCTTGACCATTAAAAATATGTCTTTCCCCTGTTTCTCAACAAGGCCCTGATAGTCAGTAAACACCCAATTAGAAGATCATGCATCACAGTAGTTGATGATGATGCAAATAATGAGGCAAATGACTTATTGTATTCAGAATTTTAAAATAAGTTTATGGTGTTTCTTCACTGCCAGTAGGCCTGGACAATACCTTGGCAGAGTCACTCAAGGAATCAAAGACATTGCTCTACTCCCAGCAAGCTTGGTCAATACCCCGATGGAGTCATTGAATTACTTCTCTGTGCATGAAGCCCTTCTCGATCCTTTACCATTTATTTAATTTATTTTTTCTTTCATGTGTGCATTTACACTTATTACTGGGCATTCATTGCGGTAGGGCAGATGAGGGATCTCGACTTATTTTACGCAGCAAGAGAGGTTGTTCCATGTTTGAAAAAATCTAGAAGATATTATGATTTAGTTTTTCCCTCATGCAAAGCTTCCACATCACATCTCCAGTACACAAGTGAAAAATGAAAACAAGTCATTGGAACATTCAATACCTACTGAGCACAAGGTTCAAGTTATGAGTATAGGTCATTCAAACTGATTAGGGTTCTCCACAAGAAATCTGTTCTTATTTTCCTTGTTAATAAGTTAGGCTCATAAGAGATATATCTAGGATGTAACTTTGATGACTAGTTGTAAGAGAAACTACCTATCGGAGTAACCATCACAACTACACACAATCATTAGGGCTAGGGTTTTAATGCTAGGGAAAGTTTACTAGGGAAGATCTTCTAGGGTTTCAACATGTGCAAGGAGGCCAATAAATCTTCCTTTAGGGTTTGAGCATGTGCAAACAGGTGTGAGAGAGCTAGTCACAACACCAAAGGTTTGAAGGCTTCAGTTTCGTGAAGGCTCATGCAGTGGCATGAAACATTGGAGGGAAATGCCAGGCTAGGTCAAAGGTGAGTGTATGCCAAGCGAGAAGAAAAATTCATCATGTAATACAAAAGGCAGGGTGCATGACGTAATGTAATGTTGTGTTATGTAAACGTGTGGAAGAAATCATCCAATTGCAGATAAAATACCAATGCAATGCATGTGCAGATATTTCAATGCAAAAGATGAATGCATTCTTAAATTCCAAATATTATACAACAACTAAGTTCCTATTATTAAGTAGACACAACCAAGAATATCTAAATCTTAGCCATAGAAGGAAACGATAGTAAGCAAAATTTGACAAAGAAACCCTAAATAGAAAAATAGTAAACAAAACCTAAAACCTAACTAGTCTAAACCCTAAAACCTTAATTTAACCAGAGAGGGGGTCAGGTTATGTGAAATCAAACTTCCAATGTAGCCATCGCAATAGTTCTCAACCTGCAAGAACAAGCATGTCAATGATTTGAACTTCCAAAAAGAGTTGAGCAAAAACCAAAATGCTCACTTGTGAAACATGCACAACAACACGAAGGCCATGTCTACTTACAGGAAAATGTGCCAACAAACATCGCTCAAGCCAAACTACAATCCAAGATTAGTAAATAGAAAAACAAACTTGAAATCTATAATCATCTAGCCATGACATACATCAATTCATGGTTAACCCTAAATCAAATGTAAGTGAGGTAAGACGTTGTCTTCTAGTTGAGAAATCCACCATATAAGATACTTCAAGCCAATCAGAAACCCTATCATGATATTGAGGATGATCAACTTGATGACTTGGAAAAGAAGGGTTTTCGGCAGGTGTAACTAAGACATAGGAGGATTCATGCGTGGAAACTCTAATCTCAGAAACCCTAGTTTGAAGTTGTACATGGATTTCACCGAGGGCATGAAGACCTGACATAACCATCAGCTTCCCCTAATCTCAGAAACTCTAGTTTGAAGTTGTACATGGATTTCACCGAGGGCATGAAGACCTTACATAACCATCGGTGGAAGATGAAGTGCCTCATCGTCCTGAAAAATAGTTGGACCTTTGAATGACAAGCCATCAAACGTCGGTCGTTTCATAGAACTAGCAGGTGAATGCATATGGTCATTATTAGATGTGACAGGACAATTATCAGCGAATATATGGTTGATTGGATTAGATGTCTGAATACTGATAGATTGGTAGTTCAACAAATCAGATTCTTTAGATTCCCAAGAATGAAGTGAATCAACCAGAAGAGTCTCAAGGGGAGGAGAGGTTAGGAAATTGGAACCTCCCCATATAGGGGATTTTAAGGAACCATATGCTTGTATATGTTCACAAACTATGCTAGGTGGGCAACAGTAAAAAAAAATTGAGATAATGGCGAGTGTGCCCTTTTTATCAAATAAATTAAGGTATAGAGATTAATGCATGTTTGCTGATAGACGATGGAAATATGTGCTTAGAGAAACATCACTCAAGTCAGAGGATTTCCGAGGTGAGCATGCATGTTTCAAGATGATGCCAAGAGGAGCATGGTGCGTAGAAACCCTAATTTCAAAACCCCTAATTTGACTTGGTTCATGGGTCTCATCAGGATCATGAGAACCTGACATAACCATCAGCGAAACCTGAAGTGCCTTAACTTCCTGATGAGTCCCTGAACCTTCACAAGGTGCACCCTCAAATTTTGGTGGTTGAATAAGATTAGTAGGTGGATACGAATGATAATCATCAGAGGTATGGGTGAATATGTCTTCGATAAATTGACAATCGTTGAAGCTACCAATTCGATGAGGTTGGGTACTGGCACATAAGGCTTTTCTTGGATTGAAAGTGAAGAGGAACCATTGAGAAAACCATTTTGGATTGGCCGAGATGTAAGGCCTTCTTCTTCACCTGTTAAATACTATGGATGGAATAGATCAGGAATGAGAGATTCAAGATCCTCATACTGTGCTTGCAAAACATCACCCCCATGTACATGATTGCAATCAACACGAGCAGGACAATGATGTGAATAATTTATAGAAATTGCTAGTGTAGTAGCTGCATGAAATAAATCAAGGTATAATGGATGAAAAGGGTCAGATGAAGGGGCACCAATCTGACCATAACTCACGTCCTGCACATTAGTGTCATCCAAAGGGAGAAATGGATTTCCAACATGTCATGGCCCGAATATTTGATAGGACAATCAACTTTATCTAATATAAGACTGGAATCATTGTCGACAAGTGAATAAAATCCAGGAATAGAGTGAGACATGTTCAATGGACTTAATATTGGTTTCCTCAACATGAAGAGATGTTATATCAACTTGACCTTCAGGTTCGGATTTATCAATATGTATGAGAGAGTCAGAGATGATACAAGTTGGCTCATTTCCCTTTACGTATTTTTCATCATCTAAACTATTTGTGACCAACACTTCATTAGTTAAGAAAGAAGGAGGCAGATGAGAAATACCACAAGCAGTTTCCTCCTTAGAGGCTTGAGGTTGTTCCTGATTCAGAGAGATTGGAAAAACAAGATTAGGGGCAAAATCTGGACACTTTGTAATTTTCAAATTATCATAATAATCATAAGAATCAGAATTTGTTTTGAATGGAAGATGTTGTAGAGAAACGAAAACCAACAGATGAAATTTTTCACTCAAATACACCTAGTCAACATCTCTTTCAAGAAATTCAAAACAAAGATGGAAAAATCTAATAGAAAAATCCTCTAGATATTCTTCAAGTTTCACTTTGAGCTCATTTATCCTTCTAAACACATCTAGAAAATCGTACCCATGAAACACTTCTTGGAGCTTACCGATGAGTTGCTTGAACGAGTGGATGGAAGCTGCTGGCAACATGTGGCATCATTTCTTGATGCGACCTTCAAGGGTGAGGAAGAAAAGAACACACAAACTCTTCATTGTCAATCTCGTAAGATTTTCAAAACATAAGAAAATATGAAATAAGCTCGGCCAAGGACGTTCCATCCTCACCATCAAAATTTAATTGAGACAAGTGATGGAGAGGCTCATCGGGGATTAAACATTGACTAATGGAAAAATTAGATAAACACCCCAGGAGAAAAATTTGGGACGAAGCCATTTATAGATATGAGACTAAACTGCAGGCTCCAAGGGCTCCACTTGTCATCTAGCCCTCCTTCTAGCACCAAATTATTAACAAGCCAAAATGTACTGACAATAATTAGGGGGTCTCCCTGGTGTGAAGTCTCGATTAGACCTTGTTGGGTGCAACCCAACTTGGCTAGATTATGGCCAAATTTTGGGAAGAAATCCAAGTTTTGTGGAAGCGCGTAGTAGAAAGGATGTTACGGAGTATGAAGTGAACCACACAGTAGAGCAGGACGAATATCGTGCAACAAATACACCACACAACATTAGGGCTTCATGGTGAAGCCCCTTCCCTTTTGTAAAAGCATTAAAATATTGTAAAGTTGTTGGTTTTGGGCTATAGCCCATTATATTTTGGAAACCATGGTATCAAGTCCATGGTAATGTAATGATGAAATCCATCATATAATAGTATATATAATGATGAATAACAAAGAATAAGGCATCAATCGATGATATATTGGATAAAATCTATGTTTATGTGATACTTTGGTGGTATCTATTTTGGAGGAAAGGCAAGGCTCCACAACTGTGTGTGTGGAGGTCTGGGTTTTCTGTTGAGTGTGCAGACCGTCTGCAGCTTCATGCGTAGACACCTTGCAACTATGTGCGCAAGGAAGAACTATTTGTTGTACCAAATTCATATTATAAACAACAGTTCTTGTGGACATAGTCCCACATTGGGATGAACCACGGTAAAATTCGTGTTTCAATGTTCATTTGCTTATTATCTGCACTTTATTTCAGTATTGTACAATTTATGAAAGTTTATGTTATGCTTAAATGATGAATGTAACTCCACGAAGTAAAGTATAAGTGTGAAGTAGTTTATGAATATGAGGTCATAGATAAGAATTAAAGCATAAAGAAAATACACGGGTGCCATAGCACAATATCCCTTAGGCTACAAAAATCTTGTTTTGCAACCTCCCATAATCACTTCGGGTGAGACTGCAATCTTCTTGCAAGTCATTGTCGAGAGGGTTAGTGGTTGAGGGTTTTGTTGGTGTGCAACACACTTTGAACCTAGGTCCAACCCACCTAAGCCAAAAAATGGTTCCATTGCTGGGATCAGGATCTGTTTAAGGGATATGTTTTGGCATCCATCAAAGAAAGGGATCCAAAAGTGGGTAGAAAAGAAGGAACAAGAATTTCTAGATCAAGAGAACAAAAACCGTAAAATGTCATCTCAAAGGTGGTTAGAGAAGTATATCTTTGAATATCAGTACAAAATATTTTCTGGTTCACTTCACATCGAGTTGTATGAGTGGATTTATAGATTGACGAAAGAAAGAATTTCTTTAAAGGATACGAACCTAAGCATTGGACTCCACAATTGCTACAACAACTCAAAAACACAAATAACATAATTTCAAGAGTTATTGATTTCTGGGTTGACAACATTTTAAGAGGATTTATTATGAATTCATGGTAGATTTAACTGTGTCATACAACGAATCTAAATGAAAAATTTTCAAGGGACCACGAGGTAAGTACTTCATATATTTGAAATTCTCAATTAAAATGCTTTTGTGTGAAAAGGGAATTCTTTGAATGCAATCAAATTAGTAGATTATGTTTGGAAAAATATATAAAGAAGAGATTGGAACAATGCGAAGTGGAAAAAGGCATAAAGTAGACACTAAGAAGAGATCTCACGACTAAGATCTGAAGCTTTTCATAGAGACTGACTATATCCCTCTGCTGAGTGAATCCGAAGGTGAAGGAAACCCCCTTGAGAATCCTGAAGGAACTCCATAGTATTCATCCTTTTAGCCTGAAAGTACGTCAAAGCCTGAATATAGCCAGAGTCAGACAATTTTTGGTTTTCCTCGCCCCACTACCCCCATTACTCCCCCTCCCCCTCCCCTGAAAAGAATGATGGTCGATGATATTAAGTTTCTGATCTCTAAAGGAACTGGATCAGAGGATCCAGAGTAGTTCGAGTTCTTATGCAAAGCAGTATGGACCACAAAGCAGATCCATGATGAAAATGTGAAATTCAGAGATCAAGAATTAAATTGATATATGAAATATTTGAGCAAACAAACCAGGTCTTACACAGAGTTTAAATCAACATTGGTAAAAGAATTCAAGAAACCAAAATATGAGTCGCAGTGCATCACAAAACTAAAGGAGATCAAACAAATGCTGACTGAGTCAGTATGGGAATTCGATCAAAGGTTCAAGGTATTGTTGGATCATGTGATCTTTGATATAGCTCCACAATAGCACAAGGAATGGTTTATAGCCGCTTTGTTGCCACACATCATATTACCTTTGACACAACAAAAAATAGAAACTCCAGCCAAAGCTTTGGAGTTGGAAATAAAGTTAGAAGCTTCACCGATAGGTGATACAAATGTGGGTATGTAGCAAGTACATAGTCAAATGGAAAATTTGACTCTTCAGTTACAGAATATGAAGAAGAGTAAAGAAGTTCGTGACGAAGTCTGGTGTACAAAATGCAAAGTAGAAGGTCACTCTAAAGAGCAATGCCCTATTTTCAGAAATTACATAGATGGTGGAGCACCTAATCCTTTGAATGTTGGATCTAGTTTATGGTGTGGGATACGCAGAACTACAGGTGAACATCGCTCTGAAGATTTCTATTTGTTACAAAAATATGTGCAGACTGTGAAGAACTTATTTTGTAAGTTCTGTAAATCGGTGGGGCATGATGAAAATAACTGTCAAATCTATGAATTGATGATGGATTGTGGTGCTGATATATATAGAATGAAAGCTGAAGAACAAGGACAAAAAGGAAGTGGAAAACGCAGTGGCTAAGGTGGTTATGTAAGATGAGGTATAGGTGGCAGAGATGGTCGAGGTCGAGGTCATATTATTTGCTATAACTGCATCCAGGAAGGTCACTTTGCAAGAGACTATCAAAATTTGACTATGACCTGTAAGTATTGTAAAGCATTTGATCATGTCATTGAAGAGTGTCCAGTACTTATAGTGAAAATGAAAGAAAAAAGGAATCCACAGACGACCTAGATGATTCAGATGATGACTGCAAAACCGAGGAAAGAAGAACCTCGTGTCAATATTTTAACAAGGAGTGGAGCTGCGACATGAAATGACATAGCAGATGGAAAGAAGGTAGTTAAAGATACATGGGTTAGAAAGACTACAGATAAAGCGCTGATGTTCATTATTCACAAGGAAAAATAAGTCTTTATGGAAGCAAAGCAAAGCTTTATGGACGCAGGAGATTCGACATCTAGTGCATAGCCAAAGCAGATGAATAAAAGTGACATAATAGTAGTTCCGACACATGATATGGATCCAGGTATTTTAAAATATTTCCTACAAACTTGCATGAAGTTATTACGAAGCCAGAAATATGTAGAAGGACTGTAGGAATTGATAGAATGTTGCACATCCAAGGAAGTACCGGATAATGAAATGTGCAAAGTAAATAATTTATATAGACAAAAGAGAATTGGAAAGGAAATAAGGCTTAGTGAAAAAACAGGAGAATATGATATGGACCAAGTTATTTTAGATATGGGATATGAAGCTAATGTCCTGAAGAAGCAAACATGGGAGCTAATGGGTAAACCTAAGTTGCAATGATAACCTATTTAGCTGAGAATGGTGAATCAACAGAAGATTGTTCCTCTAGGAAGATTATCAGGCATTGCATTAGACATTGAACGGGTGCACACTACTACAGATTTTTAGGTAATACAATTGTGGATGATAGTAACCCCTACCCTGCATTACTTGGATTGGATTGGGCATTTTATAACATGGCTGTAATCAACTTGAAAAGGAGGAAAATCATATTTGAAAGCAACAATATGAGAGTGATTGTCCCATTAGATCCATTAGAAGGAGAGAGGTATACTGAGCCAGTTAAAGAGGAGTACATCACAGTTGATATAGATAACATCTATCAAGTGGCAGCCAAAGAAGAAGAATGTATTAACCCTACTGCAGATGGAAATTTGAATTGGGAGCATGACAACTCCTATGCTTCAGATTGAGAAGAAGAATTAGAAAATTGGCAAAACAGGTTACACAAGTGTCTACAAGGCGATGTGCAAGAATGACTAAATCACTTCACTGTATGACCTATGAGGTATGTAATTTACCTTACTATGATGGTTTGGGTGATATAAATAATTTTCTTGAAGAATATGAAGAACAGGTACCATAATTTCAAAGACTATTGGCCCCTGATATACCCCTAAGAGCTACTCCTACTAGATGGTGGGGTACACATAAGAAAAATATAGGAACTTGGCAAGAATGTTGAAGGTTGATATGGGTAAGGTTTGGTCAGGTATACATAGAATTAACAGATAAATATGATGGTAAAACTAATCCTAGAAAGCACATACAACTTTTCATGACAGCATGGAAAGAGATTCCATGAGAAGAATGGGTGCATGGCTTTGTCCATACACTATAGACAATTCCTCAAAACTGGTATTTGGAAACATAACTTCGACATGGTACTGCGAGTTGGATAGAGATGGTTGATGGGTTTATATTGACATTTAACTTTGAAGATGACTACCGATATATAGGTTCAACCCTTCAGATAGTTAAAAACAAGATTTTTGAGAATGAAATTCCACTCACTTGGCAGCCTGATTGGGTTGTGCAACTACAAAATGTACTAGTATGCTACAACATCATTGTAGAAGAAGGTGAAGACCCTCGCAATATTGACATAGTAAAATTTGAAGGTTATCACGAAGTAAATGGACCTAAGATAGAAATGCCTGATATAACAAAGTCATTAAAGACAAAGAAGGTAAATATAGGGTCAAAAGATGAGACGAAGTTTGCAAACCATAGGAGATTACTAGGATGAAGAAACAATCAACAAAGTGACAGATATTTTGAATGAATACCAGGAGTTATTCCCCACTAAGTTCTCAGATGTGAAAGGCATTGTAGGAGATTTAGGAGTTATGAAGATTCCTCTAAAGCTTGATGCGAAGCTAGTTAAGTAAAGGCCTTATAGACTGAATCCAAAATACAAAGAAAACATGAAGAAAGAACTTAAGAAAATGATAGCAGCTAGAATCATTGAACCCGTGGAAGAATCAGAGTGGGTAAGCCCTATGGTAGTACAAGAAAAGAAAACATAGAGTGAAATTAGGATTTGTGTTGACTTAAGGAAGTTAAATGATGCATGTCTACATGATCCATTCCCTATTCCTTTCATTGATGAAGTATTGGACAATGTAGGAGGTTAGGAATCTTATTTATTTACATATGGATTTTCAGGATACCATCATATTAGAATTGCACCAGAGGATTAACATAAGACCACTTTCGCTACAGAATGGGGTTCATATCAGTATACAATGATTCCTTTTGGGTTGAAGAATGCCCCTGCCATATTTTCAAGAGTAGTGGTCGCAACTTTCAAAGAGTATATTCACAAGTTTTCGAAGTATACTTTGATGATTGGACAATGTTTGGGTTATTGAAGAAACATGTTGTGAGCTTAAGGCTAATGCTCGACACCTGCAGGCAGTATCAAATTTCTTTGAATATAAAGAAGTGTATATTCTATGTATCTTTTGGTATATTGTTAGGACATATTGTTAGCAAGTAGGGATTGATGGTAGATCCTGCAAAGATTGATATTATTGTGAATTTACCTCCATCAAGGACAGTTAGGCAGCTTCACGCCACACTGGGACATACAAGATATTACTGAAAATTTATCAAAGGATATGCGTAGATCACTACACCGATGGAAAAATTTCTAAAGAAATATGTAACATTTCTATGGAATGAAGAGTGTCAAAAGAGCCTCGACACACTAAAAGAAACAATGGTAATTGCACCTATTTTGGTTTTACCATAATGGAATAAGGAATTTAATGTTCATGTGGATATTGATTCATGCATAAATTTAGGAGTAGTAATGGCACAACCTGGTGCTAGAGAAATAGATCACCCCATAGCTTTTGCAGGTAGGAAACTATCTAAAGAAAAGAAGAACTATACAACTACAGAAAGGGAAGGTCTAGCTATGGTATATGCATTACAGAAGTTCAGACATTATTTGTTGGGAACACATTTTAATATGTTAACAGATCACTCTGTATTAAAATATTTGGTAAACAATCCTGTTTTGGAGGAAAAATTTGCAGGTGGCTATTACTATTTCAGGACTATGACTTTGAAGTTATTGTTAATCCAGGAAGACTAAATGTTGGACTTGATCATTTGTTAAGGATAGAAACAGGAGAAGAACCAACAAATATAGAGGATACTCTTCCTAATGTGTAGCTATTTTTTATCAGAGTAGAAGATGATCACTTTGCTGATATTATTCAATTCTTAACCACATGAATGGTCCCTTCTAAATATATTATGCAGTAGAAGAATGAGCTGATGGTTAAGGCAACAGATTTTTCGCTGATAGTAGGGAATTTGTATAAATTGGGACCATAGGAAATACTGCACAGTTATGTTCCTGAGCACGAAAGACAAATAAATTTGATAGAAGCTCATAGTTGCGCAATTAGTGGACATTATGCAGGGAAAGTGACTGCGCAATTTCTTTTAAGAGTAGGAATATGGTGGCCTAGATTACACAAAGATGCAAAGAAATACTGTCGTGCTTTTGATATCTCCCAAAGAACAGAAAAACCTTCAAGAAGAGATGAAATTCCACTTGTACCACAAGTAACATTGTAGGCTTTTGGCAAATGGGCTATTGATTTTGTGGGAACAATCAATCCACCAGGGAAAAAGACTAGTGTGAGGTATATAATCATTGTGACCGATTATATGATTAGGTGGGCTGAAGCACAGTCTGTGAAGGATTGCAGCGCAAAAACTGCTGCAAAGTTCATATTTGAGTATATTTTGTCTAGATTTGGGTGTCCAAAGATATTGATGGGTTATCAAGAGTCACATTTCTTGAATCAAACCATTGAAGCATTAACTAAGGAATTTCAAGTTTACCACCAAAAGAGCACTCCTTATCATCCTCAGGAAAATGGAACTGTAGAAGCATTCAATA
This sequence comes from Pinus taeda, assembly GCA_000404065.3. Classification (NCBI taxonomy): domain Eukaryota; kingdom Viridiplantae; phylum Streptophyta; class Pinopsida; order Pinales; family Pinaceae; genus Pinus; species Pinus taeda. The sequence goes on from APFE030050988.1 coordinate 23,532, forward strand.
AGATTCTAGAGAATACACTCACAAAAGAATGTAATGTGAACATAAATGACTAGGATCTAAAGATTCTAGCAGTGCTGTGGGCATATAGGAAAACATGCACGAAATTGACAGGACAAACACCTTTTAGGCCGGTATATGGACAAGAAGAAATCATGCCTATGGAGTACATTGTGCCAAGTTTAAGAATTGTAGCTTTCATAGACATGGCAGAGTCCAATATAATGGAAGAAAGGATGGAACAATTATTTGCTCTAGAAGAAGATACATTTAGAGTATATTTTAATCAGCAAATGAAAAAATCAAGGGAGAAAGCCCGACATAATAGGCACATCAAGCCAAAGACAAGCCAAAGACATCCTGGGAAGGAGATCTTGTACTTTTTTATGATTAAAAAAATTATAAAATAAATTAAAATTCAAGTTTTTTTGTAGTTATTGGTATCCTCCACGAAATTATTAGATCATATGCGTATAATGGAAATAAGAAAATGCAAGCAACTCAGTTGAAAGTTAGTTAAAACTAATCTTTAAATAATTTAATTAAAACTATTTTTTAAGAATTGTTTCTAGAAAATAAAGCACCCAAAATAATCAAATATTTTATTAAAAAATAACTGAATTAACTTACAAATTGGAAACAAAATCATGGATTTTATTAAAAAATAACTTAACCTACAAGTGGGAAGCAATCTTCAATGTATCAACGATTAATAGTCTTGTATAAAAGAAAAATAATGGCCTTACCTTGATCTATCTCAAAAAGGTTGAACCGTAAGCTTTGTAGGGCACATTTAAGATAATATTTCAAGTGTCTTTTCACAATACGTTGTTTAGAATCTTGTCCAATAACCCCGTGATATACTTTCAAAAACATGTTTAACATATTCACTTGAAAGGCATATTCTTCTAATTCACTGGCATTATCAATCTACACAAAGTGGCCCGGCCAAACAATCTATACAAGGCGACTCTAAATATGTTAAACATAATATTTTTTCAAATACCACTTAAAACAACATATAGTTGATATCAACCATAACCCTTTATTAAATTATGTTATTGTTGAGTACTCATTTAAGTTTAAACATTTTATTCATTTTGATCAATTAAAAAATTTCTAGTTTCCGTTACGTTTTATAACTCATGTTTTCTTTGAAAAGCCCTGGAAATTGAGAAAAACACTAACAATTTTGATATAGATTGTTATAGAAAATTGATACCTAGAAATTGAGAAAAACCCTAATAATTTTGATATAGAAAATTGATACAGACTTAGCTAATCTTAAAAGCCCATTATCCACCATTTTCAACTTTACTCCAATTTTCTATTAATTTATTCGATTACCAATATTTTAATGAGCCCTTGTTGGATGTTACATCAATTCCTATTTTATTTATTTATTTCATCATTTCCTATTTGATTTATTGAATTATAATTTCACTTCAATTCAACAAGGGATTTTCCATTGAAAATAAGTCAATTTAACATTTTCTTATTTTATTATTAATTTGTTAACTAATTTAATTTTCATCTCACTAGTTTTTAATTCTCATTATTTTATTATTAACTCTCATATATAATTTTATTTCTCTAAACTATTAATTTCTAAATTTTAATTTTATAATGAATTCTTATTTTAATTTATTCATTTAATTTGCACTTGGTTATTTAATTTTATTATTATTAAAATATTATTGAATTATTAATTTCTAATTTTTAGCTAACCTTTTCTTTTTTACTATTATTATTTTTTTTCCAATTTTTTTTTCAATTAATTCATACTTTAATTCTAAAATTTTCAATTTTAAATAAATTATAATAATTTTAATCGGATTTTTGTATTAAATTATTTAATTTTCAATGATTTGGGTCAAAATTTTAATTATTATTTCCAAATAATTAAATTTAACTTATTCACAAAAGCTCTTTAGCACTGGTTTATTCATAAAGTTTTTTGATCCAAGATGATGGATGGAGTAATCATCGGAAACTTAACTTAACTTTAGACTGATCACAATATCCATTACACAATTTTCTTATGGAAACCTCTAATAATAATTCCAGCTTGCTGTAGTTTGTAACTTTAGGTGCTGTGAATTTCAGAACAATTTTCAACCGTAAGTCATAGGTGTACTTAGCATCATAAATGATTTTTCCATGCCTCGAATAGGACAATTGCAATTAAATTGTTGTCTGTGCAAGTAGCTCAAGGGTGACCTTAGCCTTGACAGAGCCATTGGAGAGAGCAAATAGAAGAAAATAAGTAAATAAATTATCATTGTTCTATAAGCGTGTGCACATAAGTTTTTAAAGACAATAATTTTAGGATTTTTAGATGGAAAAATAAAAAACCAGGCCTACCTCTGCAAACCCTGTAAAACTTAAAGAATACTGTTAAGTTTTGAAGCAAAATTTTGAGAGCTAGAAGAATCGAATGGCATTTTACAAATTCCAAAGATAATCCAACTTTTATGACCCAATTTCGTGGATCATTTCCACATGAAACTCCCTCGAGAAATGGATCACAATTTAGTTCAATTGAAAGGCTTGGCCTTGTAGGCACCATTGATTCCAGTAGTCCTCTAGGAACAAATGTGCATGTGCACCCAATTGGGTGACAGGGCTTTGATGAGCACCATGCAATAGAAGGAAGAATTTCATTGTCAAGGACAGATATGTTTAACAATTTTTTGGATGTCACCGTAAATAGTCCTAGGCTTGTTGGTTGAGTTAATCCATCCCCTGTTACGGAAACAGGTCTAAGGCTTGTCAGGACATTACAGAGAGCTTGGGGTAGTTTTGATGCAAATGTTGCAAAGAGGGAATTAAAAAACCCAAAAATTGATGCCACTAATGCAAAAAAAAAGAGCTTTAGATGCTAGAACACCAGTTGAAGGGGCTATTGGGCCACAACCCTTCAGAGGATTTCTAGGGTATGTTAATATTGGTAGTGAAAATCATGTTAGGCTAGGAAATAACTCCACCGAATCAATTCGTTTTATTCCTTTAGGTTGGTCTTTATTATATACATGAGGGAGAGACTGTTCACTTCATCTGCCAATGATTGTTCATATTCTTTATTATTTATTTACATTACATTCATCTAATCCTGATGATTAGGTGTCAACATTCCCCCCCTTAATCTGAAGGGATGTTGGTGAGTCCAAGCATCATTCTGAATCGTTCAAGCTTTTATCTTCCAAGAACTTTGGTGAAGATGTCTGCAATTTGCTCATTATTGGAACAATGTTGGAGATGGATTGTTTTGGCCTCAACATGATGTTGAATCAGATGATATTTAGTATTGATGTGCTTCGTTCGATCATAGAACTTTGGGTTCTTGGCCAACTTTATTGCAGAGGTATTATCAATCATGAGTGGGGTTGATTGTACTTGTTTTACCTGCAAATCTTCAAGAATTTTCCTGAGCCACACAATTTCTTTTGTTGCCTCAGTTGCTGCCACGTATTCTGCTTCTGCTGTGGAATCTACTGGAACTGATTGTTTGTGTGATCTCTAGGAGACAACTCCTGATCCAAGACTCATAGCATATCCTGAAGTAGATACCCTAGTTTCTTTGTCTCCATCGAGGTCTGAATGAGAGTATCCAATCAAGCTGAAGTCATCCACCCGTGTATACTTGATTCCAAGGTCTTGAGTTCCCTTCAAGTACCTTAGAACTTTTTTGCAGTAAACTAATGTCCCTCACAATGCTTTTTCATAAACCTGGAGAGGATTCCAACAACGAATGAAATGTCTGGTCTGGTAGTAGTTAGGTAGTTGAGACTTCCTACAAGCTGTCTATACTTTGTTGCATCCTCAAATTCTTTTCCTTCAATGGATGTGAGCTTTAAGTTTTGTTCCATTGGAGTAGTGACAGTATTGCATTCTGTCATTCCAAACCTGTTCAAGAGATCTCCAATGTACTTCTTTTGAGAAAGAAATATGGACTTTGGATGTTGTGTTACTTCAATACCAAGATAGTAATGAACATAGCCCAAATCAGTCATTTCAAAACTTTTCCCCAATTCCTTCTTTATGGATGCAATGTAGCTTTCATTGTTCCCTGTCATCAAAACATCATCTACATATACCACAAGATATACAACTGTTTTGCCAACTTTATTGATAAATAAAGTTGCATCATCAAGATCATAATGTTTGAAATTGAGTTTCAAAAGATGCTCAATTAGTTTTTCATACCAGGCTCGCGGTGCTTGTTTGAGGCCATACAAGGATTTCACAAGTTTGCATACTTTATGTTCATGTACTTTCACAACAAATCCTTCAGGTTGGGACATAAAAACATTCTCTTTTAGATCTCCATTCAAGAAAGTAGTTTTTACATCCATTTGATGGACTTTCCAACCGTTCTGAGATGCTAGGGAAAAGAGTGTCCGGATTGTTAGATATTATATATATTACAGAGAAATGGAACACATAAAATATTGCAGAAATATAAACACAGAAAATGCACAAAACAAGAGAGACACAGATATAGGTGGTTCACCCAGTTTGGGCTACGTCCACCTCGAACAGCCAGTCCTTCCTTTCTATTATCCAGCAAAATGAAGAGACCCAACCTACAACAAATCTGCTGTAATATCCTCTGTCTTCTTTCACAGTCTCACCTCTCTGTTTCTCACTCACACAGAATACACATCTATCTCACAGCCTCAAATACAATGCCCTCATACAAAGAGAGGGGTTGCCTTCTAGGGCAAAAAACCCTAAACTAAACATAAGTTCTACCGTCAGATCATCCGCCTAATGAACGGCCCAGATTGACTAGAAATTACTATACTTTTACAAGGAAAATTTGCATCTGTTTTTAGCTTTGGGGGCGCTTCCCCCAAGCCCCCACACCCCCCCACGTGGAGGGGTGTACAAACTTCCTGGGGTATACATCCGGCTGAAACAAAGACCTCTGAACAACCATGCTCCACACACAACAGAAGGTTCGCGCCAAAGGATAAAACAGGCCCAGACACAGGTGGAAAAAGACATCACAATAGGAAAGCACATCAGGGAAGCGGTCATCAACTGACTATCAGAGTCAAAAAGTCAACAACAAGAAGGACACCTACAACAGCTAGTACAACATATTTATTTCTTTAGTTATTGCTGCGCGGTTTTTTCCATATTAGTTATTACTTCTGCCAGAGTAGATGGATAAATTTATGTCCAGATATTTCCCTACGGGATATTTTGTAAACTTATTATAAATACTTGCAAAAGAGATGTATTATTGTTGGCTGATGAATATCATTCTGGACCTGCTCTGTAAATTTTGAGAACTCTTCTGAAATAAAATTGCTGGATGCTGTGTTGGTGAATTTGCTGGTTATGGAATCAATGGCTAAAGGATGTGCTGCAGAATTCTTGTGTTGATGCATGGATCAATAAGTTTCCCTTACTCTTGAGTTACTGTATTTGTAATTTATTTATCATATGAATACCATGTTCTAAGTTACAGGAAAAAAAGGATAACCCAGAATTTACTGTCTGTACTCTGTGTTCAGTTCATGTAGTTTTCTATGTTTTCCACAGGACCATCATAGGAAAGAATTCTTAAGTGCTCGTCTCCTTGGTTCTTACACATTAAACATCACCAAGGAATTCTTAATTGCTTCCTGTTAATGTTTACACAATTTCCCTCTGTTAACATAATGAAAGATTCTTGATTGCCTTTCATTCCCTAACTTCATTCCATCCTGCTTTCAGCTTGAAATGTTGTTCTATGTTTAACTATCCTGCTCTACAATCTTCCATTGCCAAAGAAACTATAACTAGAAGTTTATTTCATTAGACTCCATCAACCCAATGGTCTGAACTTCTCTCAACTTACTGCCTTGTTCTACTGAATGTCATCTTCCAAAAACCAAACAAAACTTGTGTCTCATAACTAGCCTAATATACAATCAAACAAATCTAAATCACAAAGAGAGAGCCCTCTTTGGTTGCAGATTGGCTAGGATCTGCAACTGAAAGATTGGTTAGTGGTTACCTCGGTCGTATTCCCTCCTGGAGCCAGGGAACAACTTGAGTGATAACATTATTGGCGACTCCACTGGGTATCTTGAATCAAGGAGAGATTAGTTTCCCAACATATTTAAGCAAAAATACCAAAAACAGATTTAGAAGCTGGCTCCAAAAAAGAAAACTCGTTACACCAGATCCAATCCAAATCCTAACTCCCCAGCTATCTTTGAAAATCGTAACTTAATCCCAAAAACCTTTAGGAGACAAGAAAGTTTAGAAACTGCTGACTCAGACTTTGATATACTTCAGCAAGACCTTACAAAATCTGAGCTTTCCCCTAGAAGAGTCACAGTTCTTTCTATTAATACTATAGCCTCTCCAAGTTCTTCATCCACTACCCATATTTCCACTCCCGTCCCCCTTGTTCCAGCCCTCTTATTCCTTCCTGCTGCCCCATTTATCCCTGTAAATATGGCCAACCGTTATGCTCCTTTGCATTTTCCTGCCAATCCAAGGGATATGCCCCAAGATTATTAAAGCAAGATCACCTACTTTGATGGTGCTAGTTCCTATACTGCTCAATAGCACACTAAGAAAATGCAAGATTATTTTGAGAACTATGAAATTGATGATGATCATGTGAGAATGAAAATCTTTGTCCAAAGCCTAACTGGTGATGTGAGGACCTGGTTTAGGACACTTGCTACAAATTCTATAGCCAACCCTGAGGCCCTATATCAAGCCTTTTTAAACAGATGGGAAAAGAAGAAAGACGCTTTACACATTTTAACTGAATATGACAATTTAAAAAGGGGCCCACAAGAAACCGTTCAAGACTATTGTGCAAGGTTCAATAATGTCTATAGTGCCATTCCTCAGAACCTCAGACCTCCTCCTGTCTTAGCCTTGATCAAGTTCCCTGATGGATTTGATTCAGACATGGCATATGAGCTGAGAGAAAGAGCCCCAGTAAGCCTAGCAGACATGCAGAATATAGTTGTTAGTGTAGAAGCAAACTTGATTGCCAAACGAAACCGGGCTAGAACTGAAAGGAGAACAACTTTCAAAGAAGAACCTTCAGCATTTGAGCAAAAGTTAGATGAAATAATTAAAGGTATGGACAGATTAGGAGATAGAGTGGAGACTATTGAAAGGAAATCATCCTGGGAAGGGCAACCAAGTAACTCAACAAGAATCCCAAACTTTAGAAATAGTCAAAACCCTACTATTGGAAGGACTGGCCCTGATCAGAACATTAGACCCCCATTTCAAGAGAATTATGCTGAAGCCTCAACCTCAAGTGAGCCTGCAGAGGACACACAAATTAATCTAATGGGTTTAAACGGTGATCAACAAATTTTCCTGACACAGGAGGATCAGGAGGCTCATAATTTAAATCAATTTCAAACCAAGTCTGGAGAATCATTTGATTTTAAACAAGGCTATGATGCAGCAGTTTATGAGGTTCAAAAACAATATAAATTGAGAAGTAGGACAATAAATGTACCTGAACCCACCAAACTAAAAGATACCAGACAGCCCAAGGGAACTAAAGATGCTTCTCTGCTCACAGAATTCACAGCTGAGACAGACCTCAACCCAAAAGAGCCCATCATAGAAGACGTTTTAGACCTAGAACCATCAAACAGTCACCCATCTTCTTCCTTTTTTCCAAAAGAAACTGTAAAGAGATCTGCTGTAGTAAACTCCAAAGCAGAGGCAGTTCCTTACAACAATCATGATAAAGAAAAGAACTTGGAAAACACAACAGAAAAGGAAAAGTCTACTGTCCACAATACAAGAGTGCAAGTGGAAAAAACTTTCAACTTAGAAATAGAAATAGGTAAGATAAAATTAGCCATGCCATTCTCAGAACTGGCTAAACATGAAGTCTACAGGGAACAGATTAACAAATCACTTCAAATATCTGAAAATAGGGATGCAGTCAATGTCCTAGATGATCAACCAGAATTGTTTTTTGGTCCTGAAGTCAATGGTAAGACAGTAGATGGAGGAGTTCCTCCATTCTATGTGAGCTTAAACATTCATGACAAAGTGTTACATAATGCAATGTTTGACTCAGGTGCTTCCCATAATCTAATGCCTAAGTCAGTGATGGAAAAGCTAGACATAGATATCACAAGGCCATATAAGGACCTACTCTCATTTGATTCCATCCAAGTCAGATGTCTAGGCCTAATCAAAGATCTTTGTGTATCTTTAGTCCAATATCCAACCAAAACAATCTTGATGGATGTGGTGGTAGCTGATATCCCACCTAAATATGGTATGCTATTATCTAGATCTTGGGGTGCAAAACTTCACGGATCTTTGCAACTAGATATGTCATATGCCACCATTTCAGTATTTGGCCACCCAAAGAGATTGTACGGGGAAACATTGATGAAATATGTGGTTAGTAGTCAAGAGAAGCCCCAAAACTTCCCCATCTATTCGATACACTCTGACATGGATTCATTTATCTTATACAATGCTGACATGTGCTCCAAAGCTGGGCCAAACTCCTAGAAACAACATCGACAATGAACATAAACGAACAATCTAGTGATCAGCACCAAAAAGTTGTTGATGTGATTGAAGTAACAAGTGAACCAGACATATCAAACCAGCTACAAAGTTCAAACTCACTGCCCACTAAGCAAGTCCCCAAAACTGCTGAGACAAGTGTTGATCAAGAAATTTTATGGTACTTAGAGTTTGATGGATCAGTAAACAAATTGGGAGCAGGGGCAGGGATTTGGATACACAACATACAAAATGACCATGCTCAGGGTCATGCGTATAGGCTAAATTTCAAATGCACAAACAATATGGCCGAATATGAAGCCCTTCTGCTGGGGCTCAAATTAATTAGAAGTCTAGGGGTGACCAAGATTTCAATTCTAGGAGACTCAGATTTGATAATACAACAGATAAAGGGAAACTTTGTTACAAATGATCCTAGGCTAAGAGCTTATAAAGGTGCAGCCATAGAAATACTGAACACTTTCTTGGAATCACAGCTCACTAAAATTCCAAGAAAACACAACCTACATGCACATAGTTTGGCAACCTTTGCCAGCACTTATAAACTACCTTTTGAGCCCAATCATCACTTCATTGCTGAGATCAAACACAGACCTGTTGTCCCAGATAATGTGAAAAATTGGCAAGTATTTGAGAATGATACCCAAATCAATAACTTCCTCACTTTAAAAGAAGAATTCTCAAGCACAAACATAGACACAAGCACTAGTGATGATCAACAACAAATTGACAAAATTGAGCCAAATATATCAGGTGAAGCAGCAAATTTAATTTTGCATCCAACAACCTTTAATCACATAAAACTGCAAGAACTCAAACAAATGAATTTTGATGAGATGATTGAGGAAGAATCTGAAGTAATTGAGCTGAAGGACAATGTCCTACCCATAGGCCTAACTCCTTTAGAAGATATATTTGATTCAAATTACATTCCAAGAAAACAAAAAATGAAACCATTAAATGTAGAGATTGAAGACTGCAAGATTGGGACCACAGAAAATCTCAAAATGATAAAACTCTTCAAAACATTGCCTCCTGACCAAAAGGTCAAATACATTAAGTTGTTTACTGAGTTCCAAGATGTCTTTTGCATGGAGCTATGAAGATTTAAAATCCTATGAAACATCTGTTATCCAACATACAATACCCTTGAAAGAAAACCAAAAACCTTTTAAACAAAAGCTAAGAAGGATTAATCTAGTCCTTCTTCCCCTTATTGAAAAAGAAGTCATAAGAATGTATCAAGCTAGAATAATTGCACACATCAGGTTTTCTGAATGGATTTCAAATCTACTGCCCACTAGAAAGAAAACTGGAGAGATAAGGCTTTGTGTTGACCCGAGAAATTTAAATAAAGTCTCTCTCAAAGACCACTACCCCTTACCCAAGATGGATCACATTTTACAAAGGGTAGTGGGTGCTTCAAGGATCTCATTGCTAGATGGATTCTTAGGATTTAATCAGATTTTAGTTCACCGAGATGACCAAGATAAAACTGCCTTTACAACACCCTGGGGAACCTTTAAATATGTGAAGATGCCTTTTGGACTAAAAAATGCAGGGGCCACATTTCAGAGAGCAATGGACATAGCCTTTGCTAAAGAGATCCATGACTTTTTAGTCATATACCTTGATGATCTCACTGCTTTTTCGAAATCAGACCAAGAACATTTAGATCATTTAATGCGAGTGTTCCTAATTTGCATAAAATATGGCATATCATTAAACCCAAAGAAATCATTATTTGGCCTGGAAGAAGGCAAACTCCTAGGTCACATAATTTCTAAAGATGGAATAAGAATAGATCCAGACAGAATATAGGCCATTCTTCAAGTCCGTCACCCAAGAAACATCAAAGAATTACAAGCCTTACTAGGGAAATTAATTTCCTATGAAGATTCATTCCCAATTTGGCCGAACTGATTAGACTGTTGAATGATATGCTGAAGAAATATTCTAAAGTCAAATGGACAATAGAAGCTAAACAATCCTTTGAGGAAATCAAAATAGCTTTGACAAGAACACCTGTTCTTACAAGTCCTAGGTTTGATAAAGATTTCATAATCTTTTCCTTTGCATCTGAGCATACTATCACTGCAGTCCTATTACAAAACTATGACCTAGGATGTGAAAAGCCCATTGCTTTCTTTAGCAAGACACTTAGAGATGCCCCACTCAAATACCAAATCATGGAGAAGCAAGCATATGCACTTGTAAAGGCCATAAAGGATTTCAGAATTTATATCTTGTACTCTCATATAATTGCCTATGTTCCAAATGCAGTGGTCAAAGATATTATTACTCAAGAAGGAATTGAAGGTAAAAGGAGCAAATGGATAGCCAACATTCTAGAGTATGACATTGAGATCAAGCCAACAAAACTCATAAAAGTACAAGGGTTAGCCAAATTAATGACTGAAACTAACTTTCAAGCCCTTGACATCAATGAACTGGATAACAAATAGGGGAAGGCGACTCCATAGATCAATCAAGCCTTTTTACAATCACCTTGGTACACTGATATATGTTTTGTATTGTTAAACCTGCAAGCTCCTCCAGGTTTATCCAGAACCAAAAAGAGATTCTTGAAAATGAAAGCTTCAAAGTTTTGTATTATAAACAATGGTTTATTTTGGAAGAATCATTAAGGTGTTTTGCTCAATTGCCTAGTTCAGGATGAAACTGACAAAATACTCAAGGAATTTCATGCAGGGGACTGTGGAGGACACTTATACTGGAAATCCACAGTAGATAGGATTCTAAGAGCTGGTTTTTATTGGCCCGACCTTTTTACTGATGTGAGAAAATTTGTAGTTTCCTGCCATAAATGCCAGATCTTTGAAGGCAAGAGGAAGCTGTTGCCCTTGCCCCTCAAACCTATTTCAACTGAAAGGCCTTTTCAACAATGGGGTTTAGACTTCATTGGAGAAATTCATCCTTCCTCTTCTGGACAACACAAGTGGATCTTAACTACCAGAGATTACTTTACCAAATGGATAGAAGATATCCATTGTAGGCAAGCCAATGACTCAATCATCATGCAATTCTTAGAAACTAATATCCTGTCTAGATTTGGATGTCTAGAAAAATTATTACAGACAATGCTGTTGCCTTCAAGTCCAAAAGAATGATCAGTTTTTTCCACAAATACCACATCACCTTAGGTCATTCCACAGCTTATTACCCTCAAGGTAATGGCCTAGTAGAGTCATCTAATAAAAACTTGATCAATATCATCAAAAAAGTCTTGGAGGAGAACAAAAAGAACTGGCATAAAAAGTTAGTAAATGCACTGTGGGCGGACAGATTGACCACAAAAAGATCTATTGGAACCAGCCCATATGAATTGGTTTATGGCATGGAGGTTGTGTTCCCCTCATCCTTGGGAATCCCTGTGATCAAATTGTTGCAAGAGTTACAAGCAGAACCCAATGAAATTCAAAGGAGAATCAATCAAACTATTCACTTGCAACAAACTAGAGAGGAAGTATATCAGAGAACTCAGATTCTGCAAGACAAACTCAAGAAAATTTTTGACAAAAGAACAAAAGCTGAAGACTTCTTCATAGGTGACAAAGTGCTAGGATGGGACTCTAGAAAGGAAGACAAAGGAAAACATGGCAAATTTGATTTCCTATGGAGAGGCCCTTTTGTCATCCAGGCTGTACAAGGAAACAACACTTATTTTTTGAAGAGTTTGGATGGCACAAAAGTTTAGGAAGGCCCAGTAAATGGGCGAATGCTGAAGCATTATTTTGACCCTCCTTGTTAAAACACAAGAAGAGGGTAATTTGTACATAAAAAGTGTTTACTTTAGCAGTTCATTTCAGCATAGGATAGGAGATATGATGCAGCAAATTTTGAGAAGGAAGCCAATAGATATACCACCCTTGGTGTTCATTTTTGCATCCCTACTTTTCCAAAGTTCTCTATTGATTGTTTATGACAAACAACTTTGATCAGCCTCCAAAGACAGAGCTGCAATTACATTCAGATCAACTTATGTGAAAATGCACTTATGCCACAAAGATTCAGTTGGTAAGCTTGCAGCAAAAGGAAGTTTTATAAACACAACAAGAATTAAGAATGAAGCCATCTGACCTACTGTTCTTGTCTTTTCTCTTGGAAAATCCATCCCCACGTGGAGCCACTGTTAGGTTCCTATACCAATAGGTGTTATTTCTCATTATTGACTGTGGAAATACCAAATATGATCATCCTTTCCATGCTGCAAAGGTTCCATACTATCAATAATCAAGATTTAGATAAAGAGAAAAGAAAGGAATCCCAAAGAAAGACTGAGAAAGTGGCTTGGTAAAACATGCAAACAGAGAAGTGAAATTATTGACTTTCTCACAGTTGATGAATAGCTAGACAGTTCAACCCTGGCTAGATCATGTTTAAATTTCTTGTTTTAGAATAGAGAATAAGATTTGCTCAAACAGTTCAAGATTGGTAGATCACTAGATTAGATAGAGAATTAAAGGGCCCAACTGCTCAATTTGAGCCCTTGGTTGAAATAAGGATAGTTTTAGATAGGGGGGCAGTCAAAAGAAAAGAAAGGAAAAGCAGGGTGGTCTAGTTCAAATGCATCCAATCAAAGGAAGAAAAAATGTTAGATGTTTTAGATTGGGTAGGCAGATAATTATGTGGTTGCAGAAAGCAGAGTGATGTTCAGTTTAAACAGTATTGTCATGTGGAAAGAGTTAATCTTGCGGACAAAACCAACCTCCCTAGAAGCCTAAGACTTTCTAGTGACAAACAAGACAATTAAGAGCAATCCTTCTCTAAACATGCATTTACCATACAAGAAATCAAGTGTTTTAGATCCTACCTGTAGTCCAAAGCTGTTGTAGTAGT
>APFE030051008.1:0-29442 GCA_000404065.3 Pinus taeda
AGTTCCACCTATGAAGGAATAGAATCCTCCTTCAAAGGGATAAGCTCCTCACATCAAGGGGTTAGCTCCTTAAGGTATGGGATACATGAACCTTAAAAGAGCGAACTTGCCACCTCAAGATTCCTTCTAGAAGCTTCTAGAAATAACTGAAAGTGAGTTTTTCATAATATACTTGTGCCTTTTAACTTTTACAGGGGTTATACCAGAGACATGACCATTAGGTGTGGGACCTCAGGTAATACTAAGAGAAAGTGCGGAACCAGAGTTTTACAAACTTTTGAGATCTTTTCTTTTCTTTTCAAGGCTTGATATGAGGAACAGATGTTTTAGACTTGCAGAGGAGGAAAGTATGAGTGGTAATGAACTCACACAGATAGCAGAATGTCAAGGTGGCAATTTTCAGTGCAACAAAGTGTATGTGAGAGAAATGCATAAATATGACATTACACTTAATGCTATTTTTCATCCCCCCTCATTTCCTTTCATATTAATTTCTAATTTAATTATATAGCTCCTAAATACCTTTCCCCTATATTAATTAAATCCCCTATGTATTATCCCCACCCATAATTTAACTATGAACTGTAGTTTTGTTCTTTCCCCCGACAAAACCCACTTAACCTATCAATTCTTCACACAGACCATTTAAAACCTTCATTAACTTCACCTAATTCCCTATTACCATGATTAAACCCCGCATTACTCACAAACCACCGTGATTAAAACCCCTACCCCCCCCCCATCAACTCCTGTTCATTTCGTCTGCACAATTTTTCCACCTAACTGTTGTTTGTTCAGCTACCCCATCATCTAATGGTCCACAGCCATATCAACTGAGCCCGATGACTGATTGTTACCCACTTGATAAAGCGGTTTTCCCTCGAACCCCAAATGCTACGTGTCAGGAAAGGAGGTAGATCAGGTGACCCCTCCTCAAAACCGCCTTCACCACAAAAGTGGTGTGATGGGCTAGGAAACAACCTCCCTACTCAAACCGATGAACCATCACTATTCACTTAAATAATCCCGCACCAAATTTAAAAAGTTTCCCGTTAAAACCCTGAAAACCCTTGCTTTCATTCCTTTTGCCCTGTTTCACAGTAAAACCTATCAAACACTTCTGGCGCCACCCTAAACCTCTACAACACAATTCAACCTCCGATTACTTTCAAAACATTGCCATGAATCCTTCCTCAGACATCCCTGTGCAATAAAGCCATCAATTGCCTTTCCTGCCAACCTATGTTTTCTTAATGATTGTTGTATTTTGCAGGTAATTAGCAGAAGACCAGAGCTTGGATAAAAAATTTTGATACTAGTCATAAAACTTTTTTACTCTAAGACTTGAAAAGCAATTTATTCAAAAGCCTTTATTAAGAAGAAGAAGACAATTATGCACAGAACAGAGAAGAAATGATTCACAGAGAGACATTGACTATCAAAATAGAGGAACTAGACAGGGTACACAGTTAGAAGACAAACAGATAAAACATACAGAAAGTTGACCAATATCCAACCAACAAACGCTAATACATGGAAAAAAAAAATAAATTACTGTTGAAATACACAATTAAAATGTAAAGTAAAAGTAAAAACAGAGTAAAAGGAAAAAGATAAATCAGCCAAATAAAAGTATATCAATGTCAAAGTGTATGAGATGAAAGCCAAAAGTGAATGAAGCTTCGAGCGTGAAAGATCAAACAACAAGGCAACATAAAGGGCTAAAGATCAAACCATAAAGTCTAGTAGTACCAAGATCTTCCTGGCTTCTGATACGAGTTGGCAACCTTAGTTGGTACTCCTAGGGATCTACACAGGTGCCTGCAGAGGGGAATTCCATGGCACCTGAGGTCGACGTTGTATCACTCTCAACGGTACTACTGGAGGGCACCCTTGCGAAGGTTGGGGGCTTGCACTGGTGCAGGCTGTTGTTAGGAGGTTAGCCTAACTTCCTCTATTACCTTCGCTGATAAGACTAGGCCATCATTATCCTAGACTATCTTTGGATGACCCCTTACTTCACTTTCTCGTATTTTGGTGTCCGATCCTAATCACCCGGAGCGGAAATACTTGGAAGTTGTTTGACTGGCTGATATCTTAAGGGACTTTATAGTGTGTTCTTTGTGCTCCTAGTTGGCCTAGCTTTCAATTTTTTGAGTCTTTAGTTAGATCTTAACAAAAAATTCAAAGTGGCTAACCGATTGCCTAGACGGTCTCGAACACTTCGTGGTCTTTCACCACCAAGTTTAGAGCCTTCACCTAGAAGGCACAGAGGTAATACTGCCGATGGGTTTCATCCTGTGGCAGCTGGCGCATCGTGGATTGATCCTCCCTTTGGGGGCATCAGGTTTCAAGATAGACCTGGTACTTCCACAGGATAAGAGAGAAATACTCCAGTACTTTCTCGAGTTCTCTTTCTGATGCAAGATAACATAGAGGTAGAAGAACTCCCAGAGTCGTTAGCAGTTTCAAATTCTCCCCTACCTCCTAGTCATCCGGAAGTATTACAATATGTTGGGTCTCCAACGCATCGACCATCAAGACTAGGTCATATTACGCACTTACCATCGATGACCAGTACTGGAAGCATGGCTTCTACTACAAGTGCTATGACTATGCAGACTCCAATATCTGTACAAGGGGGAGGAACTATTTCCATCCCCTCCACTTCTTTATTTGGTTCTTTTGGTAGCACATCTTTAGTTGGGACTACCTTCATTCCTTCTACAAGAAGAATCTCCCAAACCAATGCATTTAGTTTTGGATTTTTCCCGTTTGGCACCCATTCACAGGGTATTTCGTCAGTTTCGTTTAGTGTCGCCACATCCATGATGGTTGGATCAGCTTCATTCCAGGGTTTTCCTTTTGGAAGTGGTCATATACCACATTCCAACCCAACAATTGGATCTATGCCTTTCTCTTCTTTAGGACAAGGTAGAAATCCTTTTCAAGTTTGGGCTAACCCTACGGTTAGTAGTATGGGAACTGGGAATTCGTTTCTCGGCCAACAAGGGAATGGGCCGTACTCCACGGTTAGTTCATTTAAAATTATTCCTCCCCTAGCCTCTGCTTGGGATCATTATCAGGGGTTGTCTGCTCCTTATAATCCTTTAGGAGGAAGCTTCGCCGGTTATGGAGGTGTTGCGGCTGGAGTTGGTCAAACTCCGAGTTATGCTGGATCACAAGGCATGCCTTTTGGTTCAGCTACTTTTGTAGTTACTTCGGGCAGCCTGGTGCCTTCCAAAATCCAAGCCAATCTTTTCAGAACTTTGGGAGTTCTACCCAGTCTGGGTGGAACCCCCAAGGTCCTCCTAGGCTTTCGTTTTTGGCAACTTTGAACTTGCCAGACCTCACAAAGTTAACAAACGATCCAATCAAATATAATCCGGCCTCACCTCCGGTCCCAACCAAACTCCCTTCGAACATTCCAAAATTCGAAGGGAAGAGAGGTGAGGACCCAGGCGACCATGTGACCACATTCCATTTGTGGTGCTCATCGAACTCCCTTATTGATGATTCAGTTAGGTTGACACTTTTTTAGTGCACCTTGACTGGTAATGTAGCCAAATGGTATATAGAGTTGCCAGGGGGTAGCTTTACATCTTTTGCCAACTTAGCTAATATTTTCTGAAATCATTTCTAGTTGCCCATCCATTATCATGCCGGAACTGAACTTCAGGCCAATTTTCGTCACGACACGACAACTCACATTTCTGACCATATTCAGGAATGGAGACGGAGAAAGAGGCTCATTAAAGCCAAAATCCCTCCAAATTACCATCTAGAATGGTTTTTGAAATCTTTACAACCTGAGATCTCTAAGGATGTCTCGATGTCCGGAGTTTACTCCGAGGAGCAAGCTATTTTTAGGGCCCAGCAATTAGAATTGATCTACTCTCAGTCTGGGATCCTACAAAAATACTTGCCAGACGCTCCTGGGTCAAAGGTTGACATAGCCAAGTCGAAGCCAGGTCCCCATAGGGATGGTATCGTTGGATCGGTAGACACAAACGCGGTGAACTTGTTGAGCCAATTGCAGCAGTTTTCATTGCAAACTGCTTCAAACAACCAAGTCACATCGTCTACTACTTCGTCTTCCCAGCCCTCTTCGATTAATGTCGTCCAATATGATAACCCCAAATGAAATCAAAACTCCAATGGGAAAAAGAAAGGACGAGGTAAGAAAAAGAATCAGGATGGGAAGGCTGACACAAATAAATGTGGCAATAATGCTGGTGGGGGTAGAAATGAGTTTAAAAAGAAAGTCAAGTTTCCATGCAAGTTATGTAGTGGATACCATTTAACTCATCTCAGCCAGAAGATTTAGGACGCTCAGTGCTTGTTAGGGCAGCAAGGGGCTTCTAGTTCTCAAGCTGTGTTAACCAACCCATTTCCCCAAGGGCAACACTTGCTTGCTGGCGCAAGTTCAAATCCTGGTACCTCCTCGCGGGGCAGCCAGGAAGGCAAAAAATCATCGAACGTTTTCATGATGGGTTCTAATGTACATGTGGCTACTTGTTCACGTGATTACGGTGAAGCCGAAACTTCCAAGGACAAAACTGCTCCCAGAAATACTGACCTTCATATTGAGCGACCCCCTATTGAGACTATACCACGGATACCGAAAGGTTCCGCTAAACGCGTGACTATCAATCCTAATGCTAGGGCTGTGCAAAATTATTCCATTGTGGAGGATCTGGCCCAGATTCCATTCGCCATGTCCACTTTAGAGGTTCTCTAGTTATGTCTGGCTCAGCGAAGTTCTTTACTCTCGGAAATTGGGGCATTTGATCCAACCAACTCTTTAGTGCTCACTTTTGACATGTTAAATGTCAAAAAGCGCCTCCCTCATCACATGGCTTTCTAGATAAAGTCTACATACCGAAAGATTAATATGTTTTGCACTGTTATTGATGAAGGAGCTTCCACGTGCGTCATGTCGATGTCTTTCTGGAATGCCATTGGATCTCCTTCGGCTGTTCCTTCACCTACCCTTCTCATTACGTTTGATGGGCATTCTCAGAAGCCGCATGGAATTATCCCAGCCTTTCCTATATGTGTTGGAGGAAAGGTCGTCAATGTTGAAGTAGAGGTCATAGATGCTAACCTAGACTATAATCTCCTCTTGGGAAGGAATTGCATATATGAGATGGATGCCGTCATTTTGACTCTATTTCATGTCATCTGCTTTCCTCATGAAGGGAAAATCGTTAAGGTTGATCAATTGGATTATTGTGCAGTTGATCCTCAAGAAACTTCTGACTCTATTGTCCCCTTAGTGGATAACCGTCGCTCGCCTACGGAGAATCTAGGAGTTGGGATGTATTCCTCATTGATGGGTACCTTTGAGTTTCCCTCTCCTATCGCTCAAATCAATGTCATTTCATCATCCAAGCAGTCTCCTCGAGAAGGGTTCTTCCGAACTCATTATTTTTCGAACCCTTGGACCTTCCCTTCACCTATGACCATATAGGTTGAAGGAAAAGTAAATGGAATGGCATCCCCTATGTCTGCGACTGAGCTTAGATACCAGTCTATTGTTAACTGTGCAGACGACCATTCCGCTCCTTCTTCCGAAGAGGAGTTTGAGCGTTATGTGGCCCCAGTTTGGGCCTTTGATTCCACCTCCACCTTGGACTGCTTAGATATGGTTTTACCTTCTGAAGAAGCAATGCTCGAAGTGATGATGGGTGTAGATCGACCTTGGGAAGACTTACACCATCGTTCATATTTCCTTCCTCCACTGCAGGAAGTCGAAGCTAGGTTCTCCAAGCTATTCACTAGTGATGTTTGTAAGATATCGAATCCTTTGGCTCCATCACACTTTCGTGCTGAAGGTATTATGTCGGTGATCTCAGAAATGATATCTATAAACATCTCTAGGGACCCTAACGTGATTGAGAATCTCTTCATCGGAATTGAATGTTCCCGTGAAGAAGTGCAAATTTACACCGACCTTTTCAAGGAATTTCAAGACGTATTTGCCTGGTCTTATGAGGAAACACCTGGCATTGATCCTTCTATAGTTCAGCATAAGATGAAGACATATGAAAATGCTAAGACGGTTTTTCAAAGACTTCAACTGGTTAATCCTAGGAAAGTGGCAGCCATTAAAGCTGAAGTAGAGAAGCTGCTCGAGGTGGGTTTTATATATCCTGTTCCTCTTACTGATTGGGTTTCTAATCTAGTCCCTGTAGATAAAAAGCAAGGAACAATCTGAGTATGCATCGACTTTAGGGACTTAAACAAAGCTTGTTCGAAAGATAATTACCCCATGCCATTCATTGATCAGGTCATTGACGAGTGTGTGGGTAATGAGATTTTTTCCTTCATGGACGGTTCTTCTGGTTATAATCAAATTTCCATCCGTCCTGAAGATCAACATAAGATGGCTTTTATATGTCCCCGGGGTACCTTTGCATACAGAAAGATGTCGTTTGGTCTCAAAAAATGCTGGAGCCACTTTCCAGCGGGCCATGTCATATGCTTTCCACGACATCAAACATATCATCGAAGCATACTTGGATGATCTCGTTGCTCGTTCTTGAAAAAGAACTGATCATCCCAGTCACCTTCGAATGGTTTTTGAGTGATGTCGTTTTTATAAAATCTGGTTGAATCCCAACAAGTGCATTTTCGCAGTTACATGTGATCGGTTATTAGGGTTAATCGTGTCAAATGAAGGGATTAGGGTTGATCCCTTCAAGGTAGAGGCGATACTCTAGTTGCCTCCCCCGTCCTCCATTTGATAACTTCAAAGTCTTCAAGGGAAGGCTAATTTCCTCAGACGGTTTATAGTGAAATATGCCGAGATCAGCAAAGGGTTTATGCATTTGCTCCGCAAAGGGGTTCCGTTCGTGTGGGACGACTTTGCGCAGCGGTCGTTTGATGCTTTGAAAAAGGCATTTGTCTTTGCCCCGCTTTTGAGTCCACCAGATTATGGTAGGGACTTCCTTTTATATCTCACTGCAACAGAATCAACCATTGGTATGGTTCTTGTTCAGGAAGACGATGTTGTCATAGAGCATGTGATTTATTACTTGAGCCAAGGCTTGATAGGTCCTGAACTTCACTATTCTCCGGTTGAGAAGTTGGCCTTGGCAGCTGTCCATGTTGTCCAGTGGCTCTGTCATTATATTATTCTACGCAAAATTTTTGTCTTTGCAGCAGTCAATCCGTTTCAGTTTGTCCGCAGTAGGCAAGTGATTGGGGGAAAATATAATCGATGGATTGTCATTCTATAAGAATTTGATCTCGAGTTCTTGTCCGCCAAATCCAAGAAATCTATGGTTTTTGCTGAGCTAGTTTATGAGCTACCTTGTTGAGAGGATGCTGCTTACGAGGAAGGTTTTCTCGATGAACACTTATTCCTCATCTCTTCACTCGACCCTTGGTATGGAGATATCATTGTTTATCTCCAGACTTCAAAGTTTCCCTCTACTTTCTCTAAGGATGAACGTCACCAATTACATCACCTTGCTAAAAATTACATTATCATTAATGATACATTATACCGTCCAGGGGTTGATTCAATCCTTCGACATTGTTTAACCTTAGAGGAGGCAGATTCAATGCTAAATGATTGCCACAACGGAGCTTGTGGTGGTCATATATTAGGGCTTTCTACAACTCAGCGTATCTTGCCTGCCGACTATTTTTGGCCTTCGCTCTTCAAAGATTGTGTTGAAGCAGTCAAACACTGTCACCCGTGCCAAGATTATACTCAAAGATGCGCACACATCCAGCTCCTCTTTTTCCTATTATCACTGTCGGTCCCTTTACTAAGTGGGGTATTGATTTTACGACTTGTCATCCGCCTTCAGTGGCGAATCACAAGTATGTTATCGTGGCGAATCAGATTATCTCAAGGTTCGGTATCCCAAGAGAAATTGTCACTGACCATGGTAGTGATTTTCAGAATCAACTAATGTCCGAATTGGCTCTCAAACTAGGTTTCCGGCAAGAACATTTGTCTCCTTATTATCCTCAGGCCAATGGATAGGTCAAGGTAGTAAACAAAACTCTTAAAAGGATCCTGCAAAGGACAATTGATAAAAATAGATCCAATTGGCATCTTATGTTGTATCCAACTCTATGGGCATACCGAACCTCCGTCAAGATTGCTACAGGATTTACACCTTTTCAGTTAGTTTATGGGTTGGAATCTATCTTTTGAGTCGAATGTGAAATTCCATCTCTTAAGTTAGCTATTGAGCTCCTTCCAGAGACCTCTCATCTCGAAGAGTGCCTCCTTCACTTGGAACATCTCGATGAGCAGCGTCGAGATGCAACCACAGTAAATGAGGCTCATAAGAAAAGGGTTAAAACCCAATATGATAAAGTTGTCCATCCTCATGTCTTTTTTGAAGGTGACCTCATCTTGGTCTACGACCAAGATAAGGACACCTTGGGGGTAGGCAAATTCAAACCTTTTTGGTACGGTCCCTTCATAATTAAACAAATTTTAACAAAAGGGTCATATGAGTTAATCGATTTTGAAGGAAACAAATTGGTGGAACCCCCGAAACGGGCTCTACCTTAAGAAGTACTTTGCTTAAGTAGCAGCTAGGCAATGGCTTCTTTGTACATTATGTATTGTACATATTTTGTCGAGAGTTTGTGATATCAACACTTTTGGTCTGCTTTGGCAGGTGTTGATGGATGACTTGGTCTATTTTGGATTCGCCAATGGTGCTAGTCGCACACTCGGATCTCGCTCCGCAGCTTGGGTACTGTATTATCCAACTGGTCAATTGATGTATCAACGGGAGTATGCATCAGTCTTGCTTCAAACAATATGGCTGAGTATACTACATCAATAATTTGCTATCTGAGGCAATTTCTCACGAAATCAACTCGTTGGTAGTTATCTTGATTCACAATTGATAGTGTCACAATTAAATAACATTTATCGGGTAAGGGATCCATGTTTATATTGCCAGTATTTAAGGGTGAGGTTGTTGCAAAGATCATTTACTTATATTAATTATTTTCATATTCCAAGATCTCATAATTGGTTAGCTGATTCTATTGCTAATTGAGCATTAAACTGGCACATCAATCATTCATCACAATAAATTAAGCATCAAAAAGTCAAAATGTATATATATATATATCATAAAGCATCTCGAGTGTACATAAGTCTGTCCAAAAATATACAAAATTGGGACTCAAATACCCATAATCATGTCCACTATGTCTAATTCCCTAGCTTAGGATGAGCGGCTAAGTAGGCAACTACTGCATTGGCTATATGCCTAAAAGTGCAGACCCAGTCACGTGGCATGCCAACCCATGACACTGCATCTCTATAAGAAGGTCCTCTACCGCTGCCATCGGCAGTCGGTGGGTCAACCTCACCAAATGTCGCTGAACTGTGTGTAGAGTTCGCTCCGTGGCTGCAGCCACCTCTTCAGCCCCTTGGCCGTGATGTTTGTGTCGTGGGAACTCATATGGTCATACATGCCCAATATCTGGAACATGATCATTATATTATTCATTTGAATGCTATCAAAAACATTTTCAAAGTTCATTATTATATTTGAAAAATAAAAAAAAATCATAACATCCAAAATTCACTTACGAATGCCGCCCCATGCTGCGGTCGGTGGTAATTCTAGATCAGGATCTCCTTGGAAATCCAACCCAACATAGGGGTAGTATTCAATGGTGATGATCTGCTGATCCCACTAGGAAAAGAAGTCGTCATCGAAAGTAGTCCGTGGGACCTCCCCACCTCCCAGACGTTTCATCAGGTCAGCCCACCTGCCCATTCGAGGATCTCGTGGGGCACTGATTGAAACTAGCACTCTGGGACGAAGTGTAGGGACTCTCTCAAAGAAGAAAGAACATAAAATAGTCCCATAACTAAATTTTTCAGTCTGTCCTCTCTTGATAGAATTGAGTTGTCTTTTCATGCTAAACAGAAGTGGAGTACACCAATCAAACATAGTGGTGAGACAGTCAACTGCCACGCTAATAGTTAGCCGTGATGCCTGATGCAGAGAAGCGGATCCGTTCACTCGAGCTATGATGAAAAGGATTATCCTCAATGGTAGACTCGCCACATGTGTGATGGAAATCTGACTTCCGACTTTCTTCGAATGTCTCGGGCAATATATCTGTACGTAGTCCTCGATCGAGAGACTACTCCGTGTTCTCCCCCGGGAATGTACTACCTCTCCCCTTCGGCAAAGGCCCGTGATGAAATAGATATCTTCCACTTCTATCTTGAGTGGCATCTGGTCAATCATAAAAGCATCCTCGATTTTCCAATAATCAAGAAGCATCTCGAGCAGATGTGCGTTTGCTTTCATATTTGGAAATTTGAAGAACTTCAGTAAACCGCATCCCCGTAATGCATCCAAAGCCTCAGGACTGTTCATAACTTTATCATCTACCGTGGTATGCTCTCCTTCTCACCAGGTGACTGTCATCCTGAAAGAAAAATCAATTTCAACCATTAGTTTTTATGTTTGAAATGTCCGCGGCGTATACATAGGTCCCTTTACACACAGTCACGTGTAGGGCCCGCGTGTACGCAGGTTTCATATTATGAACCCGCGTATACGCCGCAGAGAAATTTTTGGCAAAAAAGTCAACGGTAAAACATTAATCAAAACTTCTAAAACTAGTCAGAACCAATTACAAGATAAGAATGAGAGTTACCTAGAGACTTTGGAAGAATTTGAACGATTGAATTTGGCGTATGGGAAGTTAGCTCCTTTTGCTCCACTTCTTTGCTCTCAAACTCAAATGGTGAAAATGGTGAGTCCAAAAACCTTTTTATAAGCTTTGAAAATGTAATTTTTTTTTCAAAACTTGATTTTGTTGGTCTCATGTAACTTTTAACTTGGGAGCTTGGAATGTCGAGAATGGTTTGATTTTCAGGACATTTTTGGACGTTTTCAACAGTTTTGAGACCATCCCATAACTGTTGACCCATCATGGCAGGTATCATTTTCTCACTGGCATATAGGTTAGGGAAGACATTTTTTACGTTGCATTATGCATACTAGCCTCCATCTGTCGATACACTTGCCATAGGGTTAATCCCATCATGTTATGGTTCACAAACCATCTTCACTCGCCGATTCTTTAAATCATGACACGATGGTAGAGCCATCCTTTACATGGGCATCCTAGTTAGCACCTCACTGACATTTGTTGCCCATGATGCTCCGATTTGAATAGGCTCTGGAGTCCTCTGATGAGTTGTACTACTGCATTGCATTTTGACTATCTGCACCTTTTGGACTTAAGCCGACTTCACTTGGACTCGTGTTTAAGCCAACTTTTGACCATGACGACTGCAAAATCAAACTTGCATACCTTTGAACTCTACAGCTTGACACACCTTGACCCGTGGAAGGAACACACCTTTGAGTGTCTCTGGACAGTTTTTGCCTCCCTGCATCGAGCATAGGAATGTTCCAATACCAGGAACTAGATCATCTGCTTTGCTGACACTCATTGTTTCCACTGTACTATAGCATTCTTTTATTCTTTTTCCACCTTTAAAGAAAAAGACCAAAAAAACTATATATTCCAAAAAAGAGCAGGAATGGGACAATATCTCCATTTATTGTTGACAGCTAGAGTCAGTCGTGTCACCCTTGAAAAAAGCACTCGAAGCAAAGTCTCCTCCATTTGGGTGGGATTTAGTTTGACTTAGGTATGCCTTAACCTTTTTGTTGAGTCAGTTCTCCCCTGATTGGTTATCTCTTCCAATCATATGGGGGATTCGTTTGTGCCTCCTATGCAACGAGCTTATACAGAGTCATCGTATGCTACCACATAGTCACATTGAGTCGTGCTTTTGTTCAAGGGAAGTTAGCCTAAGTCGGCCTCTCTGCAGTGTCTCTTGACTTATTTTTCAGTCGGCCATCCCTGGTTGTCACTGCTATGTCTATCATCACATCAGTTATATTGGTCATTTACTCGTGCCGGTTTGAGAAGGTCTCCATTGACTTCTTGCTGGCGGGTCTTGTCCTTATTGACGACGATATCTTGCTCTAAGGGCGGGCCTAGAGCTGCACCCTGGCCCTATTTTCATTATTGATAGGTCACCTTGTGCTCAACATCGATCAATATCATGGGTATTTGATTGAGTGGTTTCCCTTGTGTTCAACATCTGCTTACATTATCACACATTGGAATTCATGCAGTACCTTGGTTTCGATTTGACCCTATTGGTGGGTACTTTGCCTCTGTGACAGCTTTCATTATTGGTTGGTTCAGAGGGTTTCTTCCGTAAGCTAGCCACATCTTGTGTACTTCGGAAACGCACTTCAGTTGGGTTACTACATATTTTTCGTCCAATTCCTTCCACATTATTGGCCTACGGGTTAAGCTCGCGCTAGATTGGTGGAGGATGCCTTAATGACTTCCTTCTAGCGGATATTTCCCTATCGACTTCGACTCATTGCTCTTAGGAAACGATCTAGAGTTCATTTGGCAGTACCTTGGGGTTTGCAGTCATTAGTGGTAGATCCTTCGCTATAGACAGTGAAAAACCATCATTGTCTCCTGATCGATAGATTCTTATAGGTGTTCGACTCCACCTCATCTATTCACACTTGTTGGATTGTACTAGGTACCTTGACGCTCATTATCATTATTAGTGAGTAGTCTCGCGTTTGTTAATGGTATACATCAATGACCGGTAATCAAATGATTTCTCACATGGTCGACTTCAGATCATTTATTCCCATGTTGTAGAAATGTACCACGGTGGTTGGTGAAGACCTCAGGTTGTATCAACATTCATTGGTTCACTTGACAGTTGCTCCTGTTGCTGCTAGTAGATACAACTTCACTTTATATGTTGCAGTCGTTCATGGCAACATTTTATATGGTGGCACCTAAGTTTGCAGTGTAGTACCATCTTATTCCATCATGTTCAATGGGTATTTCTTGGGATCAGTCTTTGATATCAGTGATCCGCTTCATCCTTCAGCACCATTGAAATTCTTATATGTGACATTCAGACATGTACTTGTTCGATCATGATCAGATGATCCATTATGTATTTTCCAGTCATTTATACTTGTATACTTAGTGGATCCGCGTGTACTTGATATGTGGACATGTTGTATTTTCTCTGAGCATGGGTATGCCCGCCTCAGACAGTGTTTCTTTCTGATCTCCTTTTGTGGCTTGGCAGGCTGAATTTTGGTGCAGTCATTCTCAGTTTTCGATAGACTTCCTTTCCATGAACTTGCTTAACACATTTCAGCCATCATGTACCCCTTTTGACCTCATATATTAGGGGGCATCTGTTATAGCTACAAATCTCATTCTTGAGGTTTGTGATGCTACACTCATGGCCTAAGGCAACCCCTCCTTCCAGACCTGGTCCTAAATTTAAAAAATTGTATTTTATTCCATATACACGACATTGCCCTGGGCTAAACGCGTGTATATGCGGGTCTGTGTATACCCAACCTGCGTGTATGTTTAAAAACACTTAAAAAAAATAAATCTCCTTAATTTCGGGTGGAGATCATGGGTTTTACCTCTTGATTACCTGTTAGTGCCCATGGCCCAACTGTTCCCAATGAATTCCCAACTAAAAATCTACTTTGGGAGAAGTATAAAAAGGCTTCTATGGGAAGGCCAAAGGGAGGAGAGAAGAGAGAGAAATATTACTATGCTGAGATTTCCCTGGCCAGGTCTGAAGATCCTTGTGCCTCCTGCAGTTCCCCCATTCTATAGGAAACCCTTGTTTCCTTGTGTGTGTTGATGATTTCATACTACTTGAGATATCATGGAGCAAGTCATGGAAGGAGTTTGTTAAAGGCTTGAGACTGGACGAATCCGGGAGACGATTCCACTTGGAGCCTGTGAAAGGACGAATCAGGTGAAATTATTCCATTTCCGTACTTTATTTGTCTATAATAAAAGAAACACATGTCTTTGTTCCTGATATAGATCTTCTTCATGTTATGATAGTCATATTATGATTCGTATGTGAACGGTTGTTTAATTGCATAACTAACTACCTTTCCTTATAATATGAAGATGGTTTCTTTATGATGTTTAGTCCATATATTACTGTACTTTCTTGAATTGATTGTTTTGCAAGTCAAGGGAGCAAAAGGAACTCCAAGAAGGGTTTGGACCCTGGAAGGCTCTTCTCAAACGTAGGACCTCAGGTACGCCCCCTATCATAGAGTTTGCTTACAGTAGCATTATGATTGTATGAAATGTGTGTTTCTTTGCATAGATAACCTCGAGTCTGCTAGGGTATTCACCCAAGACCCTAGGGGAGCTTATCCTACAACAGGTAGATTTTAGGGGATTTATATTCTATTTTAAAGGTAATTATGTTGTTTGATTTAAATTCATTAATTAAGAAAATGTGATAAGTTTTTTGGGGTTGTAGTAGTAAGCCATGGCATCAAGTATCTTTATGATTAAAAAACTTATTACATGTTTTTTTTTAAATATTTAAATTTTAACACATATATTGATTATTTAATTAGTTTTTATGACAATTTTTTTTAACAAAATCAAGTTTATCATGTACATATGTTAATTATAATTAATCATAAAATAATAATAATCTCATTTTTTTTAAAATTTGGCAAATGTGAGATGTATTATGAGGTTAGTTTTTAAGTGGCTATCCATGCCTACTAGCCGTTTAATTTATAGGGATGCATTAGTTATTAGGTAGATATTGGGTGTTTAAACTCTATGACATATTCTAAAATATTATTACTAGTAATCACAAATCAAAGGGTGATATTTATTTTAAAGGTAGATGTATTGTTTTCTTTAAATTCATTAATTAAGAAAAAGTCATTATTGTTTTGGTGTTAGTAAGCCATGACATTATAACAATGTCTACTTCATACATTTTCATTATTAAAAATCATATTATATGTTTTGTTAAATATATAAATTTGTAACACATTAATTCTTTATAGCTGACAATAAATTAATAATAATTTACAAAAAAATTATAATTTCATTAATTTTTTTATGACTTATTTTTTTTTGTTTTATAACATCATTATACTTATTACAAACATATATTAATTTTTTTATAATTTAGGACATAAATAATTTTTTTAAAAAATATATAAATTCTTACATTAATTTTTATAGTTAATAATAAAATAGTGATATTTAATATAAATTTATTATTTAATAGCTTTTATTAATTATTATTATTTCTTTAACCAAATCAATTTGCACACATAAATTATTCTTATAATTAAATCATAAAAATAATAATAATTTAAAATAAAGTTTTTAATTTAGTTAATTTTTAGGTTTTTGTTTTAATGGTATATCATGTAGTAATAAGTACACTTTCGAAAAACACATATCATTTTGAATTATAAAATGATTAGGTATGAAGAAGGGATTATCTATTTAATTATTGTCAAATGATTATGAACTACTCACTTCTGATGAATTTGAATTTAAATTTGTCACTCCAAAAATTTCATTATAATAATAATAATAATAATAATAATAATAATAATAATGATCTTGACACTATTCATATATTGTGTTAAGTCATGTTTTCTACATTTATGAATTTGATTTTAAATTGATCACTCCCACCATCACCATCATCATCCATTAATGAGAGAAAAATTTTCTATCATTATAAATAACAAAAATAATAATAATAATAATTATTATTTTTTTAAACTAATTATATTTTTATAATAATTATTAATTTTTTATATTTTTCTATTTATATCATAATAATAATTTTAATATTCTAATAATTTTCATTATTATAATTATTATTATTATTAAAAAAATTAATGTAATTGTGTTAGTTTATTAAAATATTAAAAAAAATTGGGAATTCCAAGGTAGATCATTTTAAGGAAATAATTATTAAGTGTGAAGAACCCATTATTTTCTAAATTATTTTAAAAGATAAGTTAATGTGGCAATATTGAAACAATGGTATGACTGCTGAGGTAGCGTAAGTGGGTCTATGTTAGCGTAAGTGGGTCGATGTTCCATTTCCTACAGTTGTTTACAGAGTGAGTGACGAGTTGTAATATTCCCAGACAAAAGATGGTTGTAAATATTTTATTACTGTTGTAGGTTAAAAGACATTGGACAATGTGCTATTTACTGTTTTTTTGAATTATTGGTAATTGTTAACTCTGCACTTGAGAGTTAAATCGAGTCATACTTGAAAATTGTAACTTCCCATTTGGAAGTTGTTTCTTTAATAATAAAACAGTTGCCAAAAATCTAACTGTTTTCTCCTAGCCGTAACCACCCAAGGAAAGGGGTAGGGAAAAGGAGGAGGGGACTGTGCTGTGGGGACAGACGAGAGCATATTGGAAAAATTATGCTAAGTCTGGTCAGGACCAGATAGCATTGGCACAACGGTGCAGCAAAGGTTTACTGAAGGTTGTGACCTGGCAAACAAGCTTGGGGGGGGATTTGGTTGTGTAGAACAATCTCGCGGACGGGAGGAAGACAAGTAGAGAACCAGTGGTGACCAGGTTCTGAGTAAAGGGAAAACTAGTACTGTTCATAACCGGATACAGGTGAGTATCACTATGACAATGTTATATTGTAGTTGCTGTATTACTGAAAGTTCTGCTAAGTAATTTGGTTAGAACTGTTAGAAGGGTTATAGCCACAAGACATAGCATAGCCGGTTAAGTGGTAGTCTTGACTTGAGCTATGCCACTGAATCTTTGTCCTTTACACTGATGGTATAAATAGAGGAAAAGAAATGAATGGGGATCTGTTCGAGAATTATTTCAGTTGTGAACCAGTAATTTACAAATAAGAGAAATGGTGCGGAACCGTAATCTAACAAAGGTTTACATCTGTGTTTTTCTTGTTCCTTAATTTTCTTTCTTTAAAAAAAAAGTAAATGCATGTAGTCCTGGGAGTCACAGAGTACAAACCCTCTTATAGAAAGTTACAAATTGGAACCACATGAATACAGGAAATCATTGTGAATGTAGGGTTCTTGGAGGTAAAGGGACTGTGTGATAACAACATTTATACCCCTTGTATATTAGCCGAGGTTGTGATGGGTATCTGTTCCTTGACCAGAACCATAACCTACATAAATCCTCAATAAAGAAAAAGGAAAACAAGAAGCACGTAACATAAACACTGGTATAACCCAATTATATTATATTCTAAGATGGACCCTGAAATATAAAGCCAAATACGCTTTGGAAGGATGGCCTCGGGATCCCGGATAGCCCTTTAAACTTCACCCAAGATAGTCGGTACTGTAGCTTTCTTTAAAGAAATGTATATATATGTAACACTGAGTTGACAAAATAGATGGAAATAATGCTCTTCAAATAATTAAGAAAAATAGAGGATTTATTTGTGTGAGAAACCTGAAAACATGCTCGCACAAGATTCCTGTGACTCTCGTATACATATGAAATTATAGCAAGCAAATCTGACAAATAATCTTTGTCCAATTTATGCAACTGAAAACATAGCACAGTATATGTAAACTGACAAGCACACACAGCGTAAAAGCCTTTTGAATGAATAAACAAATCAATGAGCTCCGAACCATGATTATATTTCATATAAACGAAAAAGTTGCAACAATCCAAAGTATTTTTCACAGTTCTTAAACCCTAATAAAGGGCGGGCATAAAATGAAGATACTCGAGCATGCTTCCATTGTAACCAAGCTCGGGTCGTGAGGACCCCGAGCCCTCCATAGAAGATTAAAAAAATAATACAGATTAACAAACAATTTTAGGGATATGTCCTATGTATCTGAGCCATATAAAACTAAAATTACATAATACAGAACCATGAGCTCAGAGGCTCGGTTAGAATTAACTAAGGAAGGCAAGGCTATCAGCTCTGAGCTACATCCTTGTGTTGGGTGATGGATTTGTCGACTTCAATCCTGCCAAACCCCTGACAGTAACCAAGAGAAGATACCGTAAGGGGGTTTGGGCCAGAGGGCCTAAACCATCCATCAATAATCATAAGGAAAGCAAAATAGGAACTAATCCTATGCTCAAATTCTTAGTAGAGTGTCAGTAGTAAATGTATGGCTGGTCGGATTGTGTGGGAAATTGAACTCACCAAATTTACCGCAATCAGAGGAAGCATGATTTAGAATCCAGGTAGCCTCACCCACGTCTCTGCAGGTTGTGTTGGAAGAAACTCCGGCACCTCAACACAGAAATCACAAGAGAACGATAGAGTAGGTCGGACAATTTAATTACACATTAAAACCGAAACAGTGTAGAACATAGGAAAGATATAAAACCTCAAACAGCTTAAAAACCTTACCTTAGAATAGCAGCTGAAAGGGGTATGGTTCAATCCACCTCGATGCGGTTGCAGAACAAAAGGAAACTGCCATACATTCACCTGAAAAGTCGGGTTGTGCTTGGTGCATGAGCGAGAAAGGAGCGACAGCATTTGGAAACATCGACGAAATGATCTCTTTGGGAAAGGGATACAGTAAAAAGGGTCCCACTTAGAATTGCATTCAATCACCCACCGCCAAGCGGGAGATGCCCGAGGTCATAAAGGTAATGGGTACGGAAACCCTGCCCATCATGTGACAGCGCCATCGGGAGTAAATGTCATAGCCAAGTGTATGAGAAACGAGCCATCAACATTGACCCAGCAGTCAGTACACTACCACGTCAGAAATATTATTTAGTTGCTCACATAGGATAAGATGGTTTTCATAATAATCACCTTACGTTGAGGTGATATGCCGTAGTATTTCATAGGCGGAGTAAAGTGTGATAAAAAAAAAAAATTATTATTACCGTGGAGCTATTACAAGTGGTATCAGAGCCAAGTTCCAGAAACTGTTTCCTCTAGGAAATATATTTATATACTTACAACAATCAATAAACCTATTTGATTATTCCCCTGATAAATTCTATTTCAGTACAGGAGTGAGATCAACAGGATGAGAAGAGAAGATAGCGCATCCCAGGGATTTGTAGAAGGTCAGGGATTTGCAGGGAACCATCCTGAGCTGTGGGTACAGCTCGGCGAAGAGACTCGCAGCGCAAACTGTGCCATTCTAGAAACTGTAGAAGAATTGAAGCATGAAATGGCCCGGTTATGGGAAGAGAATGCTGGGATCACGATGGAATATGAGAGGATTATAAAGAGTCTCTCGGATAAACAAAATCAGGTACCACTGCATCCCAGTGTTGAGCAACAGGGAATATCAGGAGAATAGGATCAAAATACAGAACTTGGAGAATCGGAAGGTAGGGAGCAAGAACGGTCTCATAATGCCTCTGAACAACAAACATCAAAAAGGTATTGGATAGAGTTGCAAGGACAATTCCGCAAGATTAAACCGCCACATTTTGATGGAGAACAAGAGGAGTCAGCTGAAGCATGGTTGATCAACATGAATAAATATTTTCAACTATATGAATATGACCACAACATGAAGGCAAGGTTGGCCATTTTTCAGCTGTAAGGGAAGGCCACCTTATGGTGGGAGGAAGTGAAAATGTTCAAAGGAGTGAGAGAACAGACTATTACCTGGGAAAAATTTCAAAGGTACTTTAAGGAAATATACTTGACATAATGCTTTTATGATGAAAAAGCTAGAGAATTCCATGATCTGCGATTAGGACAATAGACTATGGATGAGTTCATCACTCATTTTACTTCCCTGCTCCGCTATGTACCCTACATCCAGGAGGAAAAAGCTAAAGTACAGAGGTTTGTCAGCAGTTTACCTTGGGGTATGAGGGAAATAATCGAATTTGATAATCCAAAAATGATGGACGAGGCCATATGTAAAGCCCGAATGTGTTACCAGCAGAGCAAGCAAAAGGGAGATGGCCTACATAAGAGATGCTTGGATGAAAAAAGTAGCAGATTCACTGGAAATGCCAAAGGTAATCATGGTGGAGGTAAGAGGATTTTTACCAAAGGGCAAGCCAGTAGCAAAAATTCACAGAAAAATTCACTACGACTAAGGCCCCCCAATGAGTCTAGAACTAATGACCAATTTGGAAAAAATGACAATGAAGGGACAGCAAGGCCTCCAGTGCAATGCTAGGGCTATGGAGTCCCCCATTATGTGAAAAATTGTCCCCAACGCAAAGGAACTAATCAGGTGTCCCAGGACTATGAAGCCTCTACAGTGGGTGATGTGGGACGAAGTATACCGAGGATTGATGTTGCAGTACAGGATCGCCACGCAGAGTACCAACCGACTATGGTGGAATTTGAAGGTATACTCTTAGACCTTGCTATCACTATTTTAATTGACCCTGGTGCAACATTAAGTTATGTTAGTCCTAAAATTGTGGAGCAGTGCAAGTTACAACCTGTTAAATTTAAGGACCCCTGGCTGGTTTAGTTAGCTACAGGGGAAAAGAGACGGGTAAATGCCAAAATCAAAAACTGCCCTTTAAAAATAGTAGGCCAGTTAGTTATAGCAGACTTAAATCTGCTTCCCCTTGGCTCGTATGACGTTTTAATTGGTATGGACTGCTTGGAAAAACACTGGTCTATAATTAATTTCAAAACAAAGACTATCAGCTATAAGGATGAGCTGGGAATTAAGCAAGAGATGCAAGGGATCAAACGGCCAATGCAACTTCGGCCTATAACCGCCTCCTAGCCAGCAAAATGCATTAGGAAGGGATGTCAAATTTACGCTATCCAAGTGGGATATGCTGACTCAAAAGATAAAAAAGTCGCAATAGAGAATATTCCTGTGGTACAAGAGTTTGCTGATGTATTTCCGGAGGAAATTCCTGGGTTACCTCCTAAGCGGGACATAGATTTTACCATCGAATTAGTGCCGGGAGCAGCCCCGTTATCTCGGACACCCTACAGAATGAGTATACCAGAGCTGATAGAATTAAAAATGCAATTCCAGGAGCTGCTAGATAAGAATTATATCCGCCCTAGTGTGTCACCCTGGGGAGCCCCGGTATTGTTTGTTAAGAAGAAAGACGGGACCCTGCGCATGTGCATAGATTATCGATAGTTAAATAAATTGACTATCAAGAATAAATATCCACTGCCCCGTATCGATGAACTATTCGATCAGGTAAAGGTAGGAACAGTTTTCTCAAAAATTGACCTGTGGTCAGGGTATCACCAAGTCAGGATCAAAGAAAACGACATAGCTAAAACTGCTTTCAAAACACGGTATGGTCACTATGAATTTGTGGTACTACCTTTTGGGTTGACCAATGCCCCTGCCACTTTTATGTGTCTAATGAATAGCGTATTCCACCAATACATGGACAAGTTTGTGCTAATTTTCATTGACGATATCTTGATTTATTCTTGAACAATGGAGGAACATAAGGAGCACCTCAGATTGGTGCTGCAAACCCTCCGAGAAGATCAATTGTACGCTAAATTCAATAAATGTGAATTTTATAAAGAACAGATACAGTATCTGGGGCATATAATCACTAAGAACGGAATTAGAGTTGACCCTGAAAAGATAAAAACAATAATGGAATGGCCGGTACCCAAAAATGTAGCGGACATTCGCTCTTTTATGGGATTAGCAGGCTATTATAGGCAATTTGTGGAAGGTTTTTCAAGGGTAGCATACCCCATTACTTCCCTGCAGAAAAAGGGAAGGGCCTTTAGGTGGACCCCGGAATGTCAAAAGAGCTTCGAGCAACTCAAACATCTGCTCACCACAGTGCCCATTTTAAGCATAGCGGACCCCAACAAAAACTATGTGGTGTGTACATATGCGAGCAAAGAAGGAGTAGGAGGTGTGTTGATGCAGGAAGGGAAGGTAATAGCCTATGAATCATGCAAATTGAAATAACATGAGCAGAAATATTATGCTTACGATTTAGAGTTGGCAGCTGTGATTCACGCCCTGAAAATGTGGCAACATTATTTGTTGGGAAGAAAATTTCTTTTTTTAAAGGATCATCATAGCCTGATTAATTATTTTAGTCAACCCACCCTGAATGCAAGACAAGCGCGGTGGGCAGATTTCCTGAGTGGTTTCGATTTTGAAATTACGCATTTAAAAGGAAGGGAAAATAGGGTGGCGGACGCTTTAAGCAGAAAAGTACAGTGCCTATATGAAATCTCCTACAGTGAAGAGAGAAGTCCCTTCAGGGAAATTATTACAAGTGCAGCGGAACAAGAGACTAATTAGTAGAAAATAAAACAACAAATACAACAACCAGCCAGCAAGGAAAAATAGCCAGATTATGCCATAGACACTGCTGGATTGTTGTACTATAAACAGAGGCTGTATGTGCTTGATCAGACCCATGTTAAAAATCTAATATTGGACGAATTTCATAAGAGTCACTATGTCGGACACCCCGGATATCAAAAGATGATTACTGCATTGCGAGAAGAATATTTTTGGCCAGGGATGAAGAAAGACGTGGCGGGTTATTTGGTAAGATGCTTGGAGTGTCAGCAAATTAAAGTAGAGCATAAGCACCCTGTAGGATTATTACAACCACTACCCATACCAGAATGGAAATGGGAAACCATATCCATGGACTTTATCACCGGTCTGCCTAAGACAAAGAAAAATAACGATTCCATCATGGTAGTGGTAGACAAACTGAGCAAGTCAGCACATTTCAAACCGATACAATCTACCTATAGGGCTGCGCAGATCGCACATGTGTTCATGCAGAATATATTTAAATTGCATGAGTTACCAGAGTAATAGTTTCAGACCGAGATGTGAAATTTACATCCGTCTTTGGACGACTCTGTTTGAAGAGTTGGGAACTCAGCTGAATTTTAGTACGGCTTATCACCCTCAAACAGACGGGCAAACAGAATGGGAGAACCAGGTAGTAGAGGATATGTTAAGGGCATACGTGATGCAGCAACCAACCAAGTGGGAGGATTGTGTGCACCTAGACGAATTTGCTTACAATAATGGCTTCCACACCTCATTGCTGATGATTCCCTTCGAAGTATTGTATGGGCCAAAGTGTCGCACTCCCTCGAGCTGGAGTGGACCAGAGGACAGATGGATGTTGGGTCTCAAGATTCTTAAAGAAATGGAAGAACTCGTAAAAAAGGCACGGTCTAATTTGAAGGCAGCCCAGGATAGGCAGAAGAACTTCACTAATAGGAAAAGAAGGTTTAAAGATTATCAGGTCGGGGACCATGTCTTTGTGAGGATACGCGCAAGAAAAAGATCATTACAGTCGAGCGGGTGTGCCAAATTAGCACCTCGATACTGTGGCCCATTTCAGATCCTAGCAAGAGTGGGACCGGTGGCCTGCGAGCTCGCCCTACCAAGCCACATATGGGTTCATAATGTCTTTCACGTTTCCGTACTAAGAAAATATGTTTATGACCCTAAACATGTAATTAATTGGCAAGATGTTCAGGTGAGAATTATCACCAATAAATTTTCATAGACATCCTCCTTTTGACAGAAAACTGACGTAGGATGTTGCATGTGCAGGTAGAACCAGAAGGAGAGATCCAGGTTGAACCGCTGAACATCCTCGATCGGAGAGAGGTAACACTGTGGAAGCGGGATATTACCCAAGTAAAAGTGCAGTGGTAGCACTTTGGGCCTGATGAGGCCACCTGGGAAGATGAAGAGTTTATGAGAAGAAATTACCCAGAACTGTTCATGGCTGGGAGACATCGGGATGATGTCCAATCTCAGGGGGGAAGATGTAATATTCCCGGACAAAAGATGGTTGTAAATATTTTATTACTTTTGTAGGTTAAAAGACATTGGACAATGTGCTATTTACTGTTTTTTTTTAATTAATGGTAATTGTTAACTCTGCACTTGAGAGTTAAATCGAGTCATACCTGAAAATTGTAACTTCCCATTTGGAAGTTGTTTCTTTAATAATAAAATAGTTGCCAAAAATCTAACTGTTTTCTCCTAGCCGTAACGACCCAAGGAAAGGGGTAGGGAAAAGGAGGAGGGGACTACGCTGTGGGGACAGACGGGACCATATTGGCAAAAAATATGCTAAGTCTGGTCAGGACCAGATAGCATTGGCACAATAGTGTAGGAAAGGTTTGCTCAAGGTTGTGACCTAGCAGACATGCTTGGGGGGAGATTTGGTTATTGAGACCAATCTCGCAGACGAGACGAAGACAAGCAGAGAACCAGTGGTGACAAGGTTCTGAGTAAAGGGAAGACTAGTATTGTTCATAACCGGATACAGGTAAGTATCACTATGAAAATCTTATGTTGTAGTTGTTGTATTACTGAAAGTTATGCTAAGTAATTTGGTTAGAACTGTTAGAAGGGTTATAGCCACAAGACTTAGCATAGCCGGTTAAGTGGTAGTCTTGCCTTGAGCTATGCCACTGAATCTTTGTCCTTTATACTGATGGTATAAATAGAGGAAAAGAAATGAATGGGGATCTGTTCGAGAATTATTTCAGTTGTGAACCGGTAATTTACAAATAAGAGAAATGGTGCGGAACCGTAATCTAACAGAGGTTTACATCTGTGTTTTCCTTATTCCTTAATTTTCTTTCTTTAAATAAAAAGGAAATGCATGTAGTCCTGGGAGTCACGAAGTACAAACCCTCCTATAGAAAGTTACAAATTGGAACCACGTGAATACAGGGAATCATTGTGAATGTAGGGTTCTTGGAGGTAAAGGGACTGTGCGATAACAACATTTATACCCCTTGTATATTAGCCGAGGGTGTGATGGGTATCTGTTCCTTGACCAGAACCAGAACCTACATAAATCCTGAATATAAGAAAAAAGGAAAACAAGAAGCACGTAACATAAACACTGGTATAACCCAATTATATTCTATTCTAAGATGGACCCTGAAATATAAAGTCAAATACGCTTTGGAAGGACGGCCTCAGGATCCCGGATAGCCCTTTAAACTTCACCCAGGATAGTCGGTACTATAGCTTTCTTTAAAGAAATGTATATATATGTAACACTGAGTTGACAAAATAGATGGAAATAATGCTCTTCAAATAATTAAGAAAAACAGAGGATTTATTAGTATGAGAAACCCGAAAACAGGCTCGCACAGGATTCCTGTGACTCTCGCATACATATGAAATTATACCAAGAAAATCTGACAAATAACCTTTGTCCAATTTATGCAACTGAAAACATAGCACAGTATATGTAAACTGACAAGCAGACACTACGTAAAAGCCTTTTGAATGAATAAACAAATCAATGAGCTGCGAACCATGATTATATTTCATATAAACAAAAATGTTGCAACAATCCAAAGTATTTCTCAGTTCTTAAACCCTAATAAAGGGCGGGCATAAAATGAAGATACTCGAGCATGCTTCCATTGTAACCAAGCTCAGGTCGTGAGGACCCCGAGCCCTCCATAGAATATTAAAAAAATAATACAGATTAACAAATAATTTTTGTGATATGTCCCGTGTATCTGAGCCATACAAAACTAAAATTACATAATACAGAACCGCGAGCTCAGAGGCTCGGTTAGAATTAACTAAGGAAGGCAAGGCTATCATCTCTAAGCTGCATCCTTGTGTTAGGTGACGGATTTGTCGACTTCAACCCTGCTAAACCCCTGATGTAACCAAGAGAAGATACCGTAAAGGGGTTTG
This sequence comes from Pinus taeda, assembly GCA_000404065.3. Lineage (NCBI taxonomy): Eukaryota > Viridiplantae > Streptophyta > Pinopsida > Pinales > Pinaceae > Pinus > Pinus taeda. Next base: position 25,538 of record APFE030051008.1, read on the forward strand.
GGCCAGAGGGCCTAAACCATCCATCAATAATCATAAGGAAAGCAAAACAGGAACTAATCCTATGCTCAAATTCTTAATAGAGCGTTAGTAGTAAGCGTATGGCGAGTCAGATTGTGTGGGAAATTGAACTCACCAGATTTACCGCAATCGGAGGAAGCATGATTTAGAATCTAGGCAGCCTCACCTGCGTCTGTGCAGGTTGTGTTGGAAGAAACTCCAACACCTCAACACAGAAATGACAAGAGAACGACAGAGTAGGTCAGACAATTTCATTACACATTAAAACCGAAACAGTGTAGAACATAGGAAAGATATAAAACCTCAGACAGCATAAAAACCTTACCTCAGAACAACAACTGAAAGGGGCATGGTTCAATCCACCTCGATGCGGTTGCAGAACAAAAGGAAACTGCCATACATTCACCTGAAAAGTCAGGTTGTGCTCGGTGCATGAGCGAGAAAGGAGCGGCAGCATCTGAAACATCAACGAAATGATCTCCTTGGGAAAAGGATACAGTAAAAATTGTCCCGCTCATAATTGCATTCAATCACCCACCGCCAATGCGCGAGGCGCCCGAGGTCATAAAGGTAATGGGTACCGAGACCCTGCCCATCACGTGACAGCGCCGTCGGGAGTAAATGTCATAGCCAAGTGTATAGCCAAGTGTATGAAAAACGAGCCATCAACATTGACCCAACAGTCAGTACACTACCACGTCAGAAATATTATTTAATTGCTCACATAGGATAAGATGGTTTTCATAATAATCAGAACTGTAAGCCTTATGTTGAGGTGATATGCCGTAGTATTTCATAGGCGGAGTAAAGTGTGAAAAAAAAAAAATATTATTACCATGGAGCTATTACATGAGTACAGTTTTTAGCATAGATATGTAATATCTCTATATAAATAAAATCCCAAAGACTCTCTTATAATCTCCAAAGACTATTCTAAAATATTTTAAATGTTGATATTTATCTTAAAAGTAGTTATGCCTTTTTTTCACTTTTAGTAAAATTAATTAATTAAAAATATGTCATATAAACATGAGTTACAGTTTTTTTAAATGTGGTATTATTAAGTAAAGTGGGAGTGAACCTCTATGGTTAAGAATAAAGTTATGTATTTTTCTAAATGTTTATATGTTTACCTCCTATATTAGCTCTTTTTATAACCAATATAATAATAGTAGTTTAAAATTAAGTTATAATTTAGTTAATTTTAGTGAATAGCTAATTTTATTTAGCTATTTATTTATTGGCAATGTGAGATGTATCATGAGGTAAGTTTTTTAATGGCTAATGATGGCTACTAGCCATTTAATTTATATTGATGCACTAGTTGTTAGGTAGATGTTAGGCGATTTAAATTTTATTTTAAGGTAGTTATGTTGTTTGATTTAAATTCATTAATTAAGAAAATGTCATAGGTTTTTTGGGCTTGTAGTAGTAAGCCATGACATCAAATATCTTTATGATTAAAAAACTTATTACATGCTTTTTTAAATATTTTTATTTTAACACATATATAGATTATTTAATTAGTTTTTATGACAATTTTTTTTAACAACATCAAGTTTATCATGTACATATATTAATTATAATTAATCATAAAATAATAATAATCTATTGTTTTTTTAATTTTGGCAAAGGTGAGATGTATTATGAGGTAAGTTTTTAAGTGGCTATCCACACCTACTAGCCATTTAATTTATAGGGATGCATTAGTTATTAGCTAGATATTGGGTGTTTAAACTCTATAACATATTCTAAAATATTCTTACTAGTAATCACAAATCAAAGGATGATATTTATTTTAAAGGTAGTTGTATTGTTTTATTTAAATTCATTAATTAAAAAAAAGAATTATTGTTTTTGCATTAGTAAGCCATGATGTTGTAACAATGTCTATGTCATACATTTTCACTATTAAAAATCATATTATAGGTTTTGTTAAATATATAAATTTGTAACCCATATTAATTCTTTATAGTTGATAATAAAATAATAATATTTTAAAATATTATTAATAATGACGTTAGTGACTGCAGAGACTGCCTTTCTAGCCTGGGTGGGTCCATTCTATGAATGCTCAGGTAACGTACGATGGCCTGTGTTCAATTTCATACAGTTGTAACCAGGCCGAGTGACGAGTGCAGCTTTTAGCATCGATATGTAGTATCTCTATATACCTAAATACGACTCTCTCATCTCTCTCATCTATTTCTTTTTCGTACTACAATGTGTACTTAGTGTAGTTTTCCAAAGTAACGTTGAGTCATTATGCTCAAATTGCTGTTGTTATTAGTGATAGAATCTTGTGTAACAGAAATCTGAATGAATCAATAAAATATTATTCTCTTGTTCCTTTTTCTATGGTTCTTACGTTTAAGATATATGCTTTTTGTTCATAAATAAACAAAGTAATATAATAATATCATTTTCTTAATTTGTTGCTATGTAGTAATTTTTTCTTCATAAATAAATAAAACGACGTAGAGTCGTTTATTTTATTTAGTTAACTTGATGACTTTTGTTTTCATTCTATTAAAATAAATCTCATCAAAGCTATAATGACTTTGAGATAAAGATAAGTTGATTTGACTGGCTTTTAGTCAATGAGGTCAAATCTGGTAGAGAGCGGTAGAATATTTGACCTCCGGTAGAGAGCTGTCGAATATAATTTAGTTTTTAGTATGTGTTTAATTTTTGTCTTGTTTGTTTTTTTTTTCCTTTTTATTTTTGTGTCAATATTTTTATTTTCATGGAGCAACCATAACATTGTCAAGTCCCTTAAAGTATGACTATTATATTGAGAAATCTATTTATTTTCTTAGACATATTATATGTAAGATCCCACACATAAAAGAATCTTAATAGTTCTTGCATGTTTAAATGTTTTAATTTGTAATCTATTTCCATGGAGCAACCATAACATTGTAAAGTCCCTCCAAGTGTGACTTTCATATTGAGCAATCTATTTATTTTCTTGGCATATTATATGTAAGTTCCCAAACATAAAAGATCTTAATAGTTTTGGCAAATTTCAATGTTTTAATTTGTAATCAAACAATGAACAAAAGGGATGTCAAAATGAAGCCTCTTATTTATATTAATAACTAACAAAGATATATTCCCATAGAAATAAGATTAGAGCCCCTCGAGGGGTCCTCATTAAAAGACTAATCTAAGACACTAAAGTAAATGTATATCAATAACTAACAAAAATACATGCCCTTACAAATAAGATTGGAGCCACTGCAAATGACATGCATAAGTGCTCATTAAAAGATTAATCTAAGACACTCAAGCACCTTTGTGAATCCTAGTTGGATCCATCAGACAAATTCAACGAGGGGTTTTAGTCCCGGGATCAAACTTAACTTACCACACCAAATTGTCAATAAACATAATACCATAGACAACTCAAAATGATCCTATAGGTTTGATGGACTCACTAGACACCTTATTTTATTTTTTTCCCTTCAAAAAATAAAACAAATACCATGCGTAATATCTCTAAAGTTATTGGTCCTAGTATTTGTGATGCGTGTCGAGTATGGACCCTTATTGGGACCTGTGAAAAGGTTCTAATCCCAAGCAGAAGTCCTTACCTCAATTCTATCAGAAACATGTTCGTAGATCTTGAACAAAACAAGTACTCGTCCTAGACACTACGATCATAATTGGGGGCACACACTCCTTCGTCAAGGGGCACAGAGTGTGTGCTAATGGTGTTGCCCAATATTTGAGAATGCATTGCCTTTATAGACTAGGTAGCTCCATCGATAATTTTGAAACAAATTTATGACTACTCATGTAGTGTACGTTCCCCTATGTGCCATTTCCCACCCGCCCTACTCACTAGTACAATTTTTAGTGTCGATATTATTATTATTATCCAA